>MU968394.1:0-29318 GCA_034641835.2 Pinus albicaulis
CCTTTATGTTTTCCGCCCTATGTGCTGTCTAAGAGCGGGTTCACGGGTTTAACCAGTGCAGCGGATGTTATTGCCTGCTGGCTGATGTATGAACTTGGGGGTTTGCTTCTTAGATGTTTCTTTGTAATATTATCTCTGTTTTTCTCTTGGAGTTGCTAAAGCAGACCTGGAGTTAAATGACCTCTGGTCTGATCTATAAGCAGCCCCTTTGTTTCTTTGAGAGCTGCCTTTGAGTATGTCCAAGCAGGTCTGAAGTTAAATGACCTCTGACCTGATCTATAGACAGAAAATTGGTTGCTTTCCTTCTTTCACTTTCCTCCTTAATGTTCCATCCCATCATCTATCTAAAAGATCCTTTAGTATAGATGACTTGCCCTTTGGAAGCCTTGGCTAGTGGATGCAAGTAATTTCCCTCTCATGACTCCATAGCCCAATGGATGGCACGGTCTTGGCCCATCCTCTCTGCTGAAACATCCTGCTGCTTTGTTCCTTTTCTCCCATTGCTTTCCCAGTCCATGATCTCCTAACCAACCCAGCAACCTTCCAACCAAATTATTTAAACCCCCCTCTGTGCTTCATAACTAGCCTAACATCTTATTTTTGAGCTTCAAAGAGACATCATTCTTTGATCTATTTGGAGAGATCCCTCTCCGGGTCCAGGAGGGCTAGATCCTAGGGCCCCAAAGTGGTTCTGATGTTGTCTCATCTTTTGGTATTGCCAAATCTGCCAAAACATGGGAAGCCCAACATGCGGTTACTTCGACATCACACAGAGCCTCAAAAGTCAACAAAAGCTCCCACCGAGCTTAATCTTTATGTAAATCATTTAATATAGAGGATATGTATGTAAGTTTCTTCATTGAGCCCCTCAAAGGCCCAGAAGCCATTTAAGTATATATTAATTGTAATTGAGATCTTTTATCAGATCTCACCTCCTCATCCTTCTATATATACTTCTGCAGAAGATGAGTGAGGGGTTGGTTGCAGAACTTGGAAATATATTTGAGCAAAAAAATTCTGATTGTAAATAGTGTTCACTGGCCCTTGGAGCTCTGCTTGTGATAGATTAGATAGGATGAATAGTGAAGATGATTGCTGAACTGAAACATTGGACTTGAAGACTGTAACTGGTTTGACATTAATAACAAGTTGTTTCTTGGGATCCTGGTCTATATCACTGGTGAAGTGCTTCTTTCTTTGTTATTGTTTTCCTTCTATGTATGTCATATTGTTTCACTATTCTTTGATAAAGGACAACATTTATAGAGTTAGGACCTACTGTATATCAGTAACCTTCTCTAACTGAAAGCTTTATCTCAATGTTTTCCTCTAATTTGTTTATTTAAGAATGATTTAATATAGTTTAAGCAGTTAGGAATGCTGGAGTTCCCTCATCCTACTATTTGCTTTAAACATTGTTTCTTGAAATTTATTTTCCTTATTTTCTTATTAAAGATGACTATGGAAGATATGGTGTGCCTTGGTCCTAGTTTTTCTCCAAAAGTAGATTCTGAAAGTTTCCCTTGGTGATTGACTGAAAGCAGAATAGGTTTAAAAGTACTTTATCTGATCTTAAGTTACACTTTGTTTCTCTTATGTGTTTTCATACTTTCTGAAGGTAATTATGTGGATTACCGGATTGTTTGTCAATTAAGCTGATTTAATACAAACTTGCCCAAGAAGTCAATGGTTAGCCCTGCACTTGGTTGGTTTTAAACAGTTACTTAAGAGGCTTTTCTTGTTTGGACTGACTATAAATCCTTTGTGAAATTATTATCAGTTTCCACCCCTCCAACACTTTATTGTTTCCATTCCATCACTCTAATATCAATAATCTTGTGATATAGATGACTTGCCCCTTGGATCACTCTTGATGTTGTTGCTCAATTAAAGCCCTGTTATGACTCCATAGCCCAATGGACTAAAAACCAGCGTTATATCTATCTTTTTAGCCTAAGCTATTCTATTCACTTGCAACTTCTCACTTTTGAAACTGTTTTTCATTTTGAACTTTCCCCTCAAGTAATATTCATGCTCAACCATCCAAAAAACAAACAAACCCTTGGCCTTCATAACTAGCCTAATATCATAACCCCAAACTTCAAAGACAAATCCATATTTGTACTTATTGGAGAGATCCCTCTCCGGATTCAAGAGGGCTAGATCCTAGAATCCCAAAGTGGTTGAAATAATGTTGCTTCTACAGTTTTAGTCTCACCAATGCGCTGGAATTACGGTCCTTACTGTAGATGGTTGTAATCCTCCTTTTTATAAATCAATAGAACTATATATGTTTTGTCCATTCTATGCATTGATATTGTCATTATTATTTGATTATTTACATAGCATGAGATGAATGGCTTAGATGTGAATTGTTTAAATGTTTATCATATATCGACTTAATTGATAGGAAATGTATGTTATGGTAGAGATTACACGGGTGCTTTGATTGATTGCAGGGTCAAGATCTAGAGTTGGTGAAGGAGAACTCCTGCTTCGCTGCCTAGTGCTCTCCAAAATACTTCGAGATCATTGAAGAGGTAATCTTCCATCTTATTCCATCAAGTTATTTAAGTTGATATGAACATGTATATGCTTTCTTTGTGAACTATACAGCTAATCTTACTGTCTTCCTCGGGCACCGAAAAGCCCTGAGAGGGATTTGATAACCAACAACCCAAGAATTTTACCCTATAGCAATTTCTTTAGGGGTTCTAGTGATGAAGCTATTACAAAAAGTTCAAATGGAAGAAAATGACATGCAAAGGAGGATAAATCAAACTATCCATTTACAACAAACAAGAGAAGAAGTTTACCAAAGGACATAGTTAATGCAAGATAAGATGAAAAATATTTTTGATAGAAGGACCAAAGAAAATTATTTTCAGGTTGGGGATAAAGTATTAAAATGGGATTCCAGAAGGGAAGATAAAGGAAAACACGGTAAGTTTGAAAACTTATGGAAAGGGCCTTTCATTATCAGTTTATTTAGGGGAAACAATGTTTTTTTCATGCAAAAGCCTGATGGGACTGAGACTTTTGGAGGTCCTGTAGATGGCAGGACACTGAAACATGACTTCTGTCAAGAGCTCCAGTTTTAAATTTGTTACTCATTATACATATTTTGTTTAAATAAATAAATTAGAAAACATAAAATACAAAAAACAACAGAAAAATAGAAAAAAGGGCAGTCTTAGAACAACAGTAAAGCCCCATGTTCAAAAAATAGTCATGCTGAAAGTGTGCAAGTCTAAATTCCACTACAAATGCTCAAAAGATGTCTTTTTTAGTTATCTAGCCTAATCATAACTGAGCATGTTTTAAATTGATTGCTGATAAGTTAGTAAAAAAGAATGATAGTCAAAATATGCAAGCTTGAATTATCAAAGAAAGTAGATTAGGAAACAAAGATGTTGGTTCCACATGCTCAAAACAGAACTAAAGAGAAAAATAGGAATGAAAAGCAAACTATGTATCTTAACCCTGATTTTTCTAAATCTCATTTTGTATGGAAATAAAATTTGCGTGCAGCTTGTCTTTATGCCACAAACACATGACAAATCAGACTATCTAATCCTGATTTGATCATTTTACAATTCCATGTTTTAATCTAGCGAATGAAATCCTGTCAAACAGCTTAATCTTGACAGTTGATCTAGTATAGGTAGAGAAATGAAGGAGTTCATTAGTTTAATCTGGACTCCTGGAAGATATAAGTGTAGAATTAGATAGTGTTTTCTTTTTCAAAAATATCATGTCAAAGGGTTTTCCAGTCCAAGTGCACCCAAAGAAGAAGAAATGTTAGGCAAAATAGCTAGGTAAGTACAGATGAGGTTGATGCTAATCATGTTGTTAGTTTGTCAGAAAGCATCATTTTCAGGAGAAGCATCAAGAAAAAGAGAAATTTGCGCCAATGGATGAGGCACTAGTCTTCATAAGCTAGAAATCTGCAATTCTAGACACCTCTCGAAAAGGAGCTACCCTCCCCAAATGGAGCCACTATTAGTCATTAGTATTTTTTCCTGTTGTGATGACTATATGCCTTGCCTAGGTTTTCTAGAAACCAATTTCAAATAGTCAATTTTTCCTCTAGAAAACCTCTCAGAGAATTTTTTATCCTTTTCCTCTCTTACAAAATGTGTTAGAGTTGGTCATCAAGTTTTAGTCTTGATAAAACTCCCTTGTCCATAACTGTCATAAGACTTGTATATCTGATATCCAAAATCCTCTATTTTCACACAGCTCACTGTCAAAGCATAAGACAAGTTGTCCTTTTCCCCTCTTACTGTTTGAAGATCCATTTTATGACCTGACTATGTCTAAGAAACCCTTCAGAAGTCATGACAAAGTGTTTAGGTTAGGTGATGGTGTTTAGAATAGGTATCTTGAGAGAAATATCTCTAGTCAAAAACATGGTTTTAAATATTAGTTAGCCATCCTCTTTCTTATCTAGAAAAACAAAACCTTGTTTACCCCTAGGTCATGCACCATCAAAATGGTCACTGTGTTTGGTCTTAGAAAAGCTTATAAAATTTAAATTCAGGAAGAAACAGAGTAAGAAGGTCCTAGGTCCGAAGAAAGTAATCAAGTGAACTTTTCAAGCATTATCATCATGATACCTTGGGAAAGGTCTCCAATGGTCAAAGACATTTTATCAATGCATCTTTGCAGGGGTGCTATGGATAGATGGCAATAAGAAGTTCTGAAACAAAAGGGATACTTGAAGGAAAGTTTTCAAAGTTAGAACAGTTGACTGTTGGGAAATAAAGGAAATGCAGATTTCAAAAACAAAGGAAACCTACATGATTCATACCTGCAAACTCAAAGCACCAAGAAAGTCAAAGAATCATCCATCATGGAAAAATGAGTAGAAAGGTTGGGAGTTTACTGCATCTAGCACTTCATGTCAACTCACAATGGCATTTGCACATTCTTCCCAAACATATGGGCAGAACTCTGAAAAACAGTCTTATGAGATTAGGTATGTTAATTCTCTGGGAAAAGACTTCCAACAGTTTAGGCATCAAAGTGAAAGAGCATAAAAATGGAACAACTACCTTTTTTATGTCCCTATAGCCTAGACTCTAAACCATCGAAGACACTATCATCAAAGAGGAAGCTAAAGCTACTACAAAAGAGAGTTAACCTAACAGACACAAAGCAGATATGTTGGAGTTTGAAATATCTTACCTGTTCACTATCTTCACAGTAAATTTCTACAAAGAAACCTGTCTCATGTAGATTGATAAAGGATAAAACATTTGAATTTCCTCCTTCAATGATAAGCAGATGGAAATCACTTGTGTTTATGAAATGCCTCCTTCAATGATAAGCAGATGGAAATCACTTGTTTTTATGAGGCGCCCCCTTCAATGATGATAAGCAGAGGTTATAAATAGTTCTTTTTAATTTACCTCCTTCAGTGATAAGTAGACACAGGGAACAAGGTTTATTTTTCAAGAGAGGCTTCATTCAAATCATAAGCAGAGATCCTAAGCAGTTGTGCTTGCATTGCCTCCTCCAATCATGAGCAGAGGGCCTAAACAGTTTATGTCTAACAAGCCTCATTCAAAGATGATAAGCAAAGGGCATGACACAAACAGTTTGTTTAGAAGACTAAAAGCTTCATTTGGAAAACAGAGACCGGGCCTAAACTTGTTTTAAAGGACCTCCTTCAATTTATAAAGTAGAGGGCAAATACTGCTTTAAAGGGCCTCCTTCATTTAAAATAACAGAGAGCCAAAAGTTTATAGGAGCTACCTTAAAAGGCCAAAGAAGTGGCACCTCCTTCATACATAAGTAGGGAGTACTTACAGTTGGTAAAAGGTCCTCTTTCATATAAAGTAGAGGGCACATTTTATGAATTGAAATAGGGGAGGTTTGCTTTTACACAAAAAATGAAAACTTTTTTTGTTGTTTGCAAAGAACTTTTTTCAAAATTATTTCATAGAAATAAGGTAAATGAGCAAAACAGGCAAAGGTTTAATAAATTTTTTTTGAAAAAGTCAAAAGGAAGGTTGCATGCTTTAAAAACTTTTCACAAGGCAAAAAAGCCCTCAAAAGGCATATCTTACTCTCATATTATCAATTGGCAAGAGGAGAGGGTCTCTCTGGTTCCTTGGCAAACACCTCGTGCAAAAATCATTGGTCGTGATGTGCCTGTACCTGAGCACTATGTGTTTCAATGCCCGACCCTCGTTCAGTTTTTCCGCTCAGCGCCCTCAACCCCCCGTCGTTCAAACATCATTAAAAAACCCAGTTTTTTGAACTGGTACTGTGTATTTGTCTCATGCAGCCTCCGTTCAGACACTACGCACCTGTGTGCAAGAGTGTAACACCTGCTCATTTTGTTACAAAGGGAAAAAAAATCACCAGTCTTTCTCATGGATCAATGTTCATCACTGCAAAGAAGTTTTCCAAGGTATTTATCTCTATTTTTACCCCTCAGTTGCTCTTAAAACATAAAGGATATTTTTAAAACAAAATTAAAAGAGAAAGAAGTGTTAAAGGAAAATAAATCCTATTTTGATTTAAGGGCTGTTTAGTTGATTTTGGAGAAGAACAGAAAAATCAAAATGCCTCCAAAGAAAAGAGTAAAAAAAGGAGGCCAACATAACAGATTTGAGCCCACCACTATTCAAGAAATCACTGCCTCTCCCTCAATCTTGTCCTATTTTCAAGAGGTAGGCTGCTTGGAATTTTGCAGTAGAATACAAGAGGTCACTAACCACCCTTATTTAACTGAACTGTTTTCCCTAAGATTGGATGGAAAGCAAGCTCATATAGAAGGTCTAGATTTTGAACTCACTGCTAGAGCTATTTCTAAAGCAACCAAAATATCTAACATAGGAGAGGAGTGGTTCAAACAATCATACCTTGACCTCAACCACTATCAGCCTTTTCTCAAGCCAAATCATCAAGATGCATGTAGCTCCATTTTCCTTTTCTCACACTTGATGGATGACTATGTAGTCCTCATGAAAATAATCATGAAGTTTTTCACTTGTGAAGTTAGATTCTCCCAAGTATATGCCTATCACATCAGACTCCTTATGCATTTCACAAAAGCTAAGTTGCTAAACCTACCCTTCTTCCTGTGCAAGAGTATACGCAAGATGTCTTCCATTGTTAGAAAAAAGCCTCCAGCTCAGCAGAAAGAAAGTTTATTCCATCACTCTCTCATTAAGATCATTATCCTTTACCAGCTAAAACAAAAGGGCATTCCTTGGGAAAATTTCATCTCTCACCCTGATTTAACTTCTGCATCTTCTATGCCACTACAAATTAGGCCATTTTCATCCAAAAACCCTCCTCATGCTCATTCCTTGCCCTTCGCACCTTATGTTTCCTCTTCTTCTCATGATTCTACTCCCCAACAAAAACCATCCTCCACAGATAGCAGTGAGAAAGAAGAATGTAGTAAAAGCAAAGAACAAGGAAGTGATGGTGACAAAGAACAGGGAAGGGATGGTGAAAAAGAAGAAGACATTGATGAAAGCAATAGTAGAGGGAAAGGAATGCATGATGAGGCAGGCAGCCCACAAGGAGAGAATGAAAGCAGTAATCATGAAGCTGGAAGGCCACAGCAAGAAAATGAAGACAGTGATGAAGAAAGAGGCAACCCACAGAGAGACAATGAGGATATTAAAGAGGGTGGTAGCCCACAGCAAGAAAATGAAAACAGTGATCATGATGAAGGTAGTCCACATCATGAAAACATTGAAAACAATGAAAATAATGGAAGAAGTCACAACAAAGAGGGAAGAAATAAAAACAGTCATGACAAAAAGAAGATAGATGAAGGCAGAGATAGTTTTGAAAAGGAAAAAATAGTAGACCCAGACATCTAGTTTTGAAAAGGAAAAAATAGTAGACCCAGACATCTCTCACCAAATAGAAAAGAAGCTTGATCCTTCTGATTTTACTCCTGATGATGAGTTCATTACAGATATCAAATTTAATGAACAAGGAAATTCCCTACAGCAAAATAACCAAGAAGTGCAAGTAGAGAATGTTTTTTAAGAAAAGGACAGCCCTAAGGTTGCAGGAGACAAAACTAAACAAGCCTAGGTATCAACTCCTCCTCTCACTCATCATCAACAAGGTCAATAGCATGTGTTTACTGCCTCTCCAAGGAAAGGGGCCATGCTTCCTTCATCAAAAGTAGCAAAGGCTAAAAACACCAAAACAACAAGGAAGAAAACCACTCAAGTAGTGACTAGCAATGTCACTAGAGCACTAAGGAGTAGAGGAAAATTGCCAAAGAATAGCAAATTAGAATTGCCCAAGAAAACCAGAGGAAATAAAATCATTAAAGGCAAGGGCAAATAGAATATTGAACAGCAAGAGAGCAGCCATGAGCATGAAAGGGAGTTTTACATAATACAAATAGATAGTGATGCTGAAGATGATGAGGCTAGCATTCTTAGATCTTTTTTGCAAGATCGGGAGGCTCGGATTAAAGACTTGGACTATGGCCTAGAAAGGTCAAAAGACATCATCCACTATTTGCAATTGCAAAATAACCAAATGAGTGGACATATGGAAATCTTTGAGGCTCGGGTGTGCAAATACAAAAGGGAAGCTCAAAAGTCACAAGTGAGGCTAGAGGAATACATGGGTGAGTATGCAGAAGATGATGAAGAATAAGGGCCAGCAAGAAAGAGACCTAGGACCATGGGTCTTAGAAAAGCATTACAAAAGTAGAAAGAGGAAGAATCAGCTCATGCATAGCAGTACCCTCTTATGGAGCTCCTTGCCAAATAAATTGAGAATGACAGAGATTTTTGGCTTGAGAGGGAAAATCAGCATTTGGAAACCAAATTGGAGAAAGCTAACAAGGATTTGGGCCTACAAAGAAGAATGACTGAGCACTACAAGAAGTTGAATCAGTTTGCCCGAAGGAAACTCAAAGCTTCCCAAAGGAGGCACCCTATGGAAAAACATGGAAAAGACCTATCCCAAATTGGAATTCTTGCTCAAGCTTCACTGCATGTTTCTAAAAACCCTTAAGGGGTTTACTCACCAAATTTGGGCATTTTTGGACACATTCTTGTTTTTTGTGAATTTTAGGCCTAAAAGCATAAAATCATGGGTGCCTTAAATTTTTCTCGGAGCATCCTCATCTGAAGAAAAATATATTTTTGGATTCCTTGAAAACAAAGGAACATGCTCAAAAAT
This sequence comes from Pinus albicaulis, assembly GCA_034641835.2. Classification (NCBI taxonomy): domain Eukaryota; kingdom Viridiplantae; phylum Streptophyta; class Pinopsida; order Pinales; family Pinaceae; genus Pinus; species Pinus albicaulis. The sequence goes on from MU968394.1 coordinate 9,181, forward strand.
TTTCAGATCAAATGAAGCTATTTTGGTCTCTCAAAAAGACCAAAAACATCCATTTTTCACCATTCTGCCCCTAATATTAGCAGGTGCTACACTCCTGGGTTTTTACAATTTTTCTACTCTTTGAATAACTTCCAGGCATCATATTGGAAAAAATCAAGTATTTTTGGAAGGTAGACATCCGTAGCTTTCCAACGAGTCATCACGAGACTCATTTCAACATCGGGAGGTCCGCCAAAACTTCACTGCAAAACAGACTTTTTTCTGGTGCTACGTTCCTGTAGATTTTGCTGAAAAGCAGTTTTCTTTGTGATGACTGGGCCAAATGTGTGTTAAGAAAGTTTATCTTGTGTGTTAGGCCTTGAAAGGGATTCTTTTTTTCTATTTTGGTCCAAAAAGATATTTTTGAAGGATATTTTGTGCCTTGGACTTTGTTAAGCCTCAAGGACAGTTTTAGATATTTGTTTTTGGCCAATGGCCTTCTAATTGCTCTAGGTGGGTTTCCTCCTCTTTGGCTTATATAACCAAGAGTATTAATTGTAACAAAGAGGGAGAACTTGATATATTGAGAGAAATACATAGCATTATGAGCTTGGAAGAAATACTTGTTTTATGAAGTGGATGATGTCTTGCTTGGCTTGATGGTGGAGGAGCATTGTGTGCAGGATTCCATGGCTTGTTGAAAGGCAATGTTTCTCTGATTTTGTTTATGTTTCCTTGTTTTCATTACTGTTCCATATTTATCATTTGCTGTAGGTCACAAAAGTATATGTTGAGACATGCTCATGGAAGCACCTCAAACATCTTGCATGTTACAGCTTTAATGTTTTCCTCTTCTTGATCATTTCTAAAGGATTCTTAACTGCCCTTTAGGTCCATCAAGAAATTGTTATTTGTTTCATTTATGGTCAGTATGTTTTTCTATCTTGTATGATTTAAGGTATGCCCTGCTTACTTATAGCTTCTCAAAACTCCATTTCTGAAATCTTTCTATGAAATATTGGTTGTTTTAGTTAAGTCAAAGAGGTCTCGTTCAATCTTGCCCTTTGTCCGTGCTTGCAAAATTATTTTAGAGTTCCCGATAGCTGAAGATATGCTGTTTAGAAGTTCCCTCTTCATAGATTGATTTGTTTGTTTATCTTATTTGTTTTCCCAATAGATGAAGGTGATTTTCTAGAGTTAGAGGTTCTTATGCTTCCATGTATCGCCGGATTGTTTATCTTTCATATGTATCAATTTGAGTTTTATTCATAGAGATTTATGGTTTTCCCTACCTCATGAATACCTACTTTAAAACTGTATATGTTTAAGATCTCTTTGTATTTCACAAACTTAATGTTCATTTCATTTCATTTTCACCCAAAGAATCCATTTACCTTGACTAAATCGGCCCTGTAGTAATACTTTGTCCACCATTTAGACAGTCTTGACTTTATTTGACCCCATAGCCTTGTTGATTTGATGAACTCTCTTTCTATTTGTCCTTTTTGATTAGTTTACCTCAAAAAACCCAAAAAAAAACAAAAATATACTTAACAGCTAGCCTAAAATCAAACTACAAAGCGAACAAGTTCACATCCTTCGCGTAATAGAGAGAGCCCTCTCTGAGTCCAGGAAGGCTAGGTCTAGAACTCCAAAGATTGGTCTCGATGTTGCCCTTTCATTTGGTTTACCAATCTCACAAATCATGGGATGAAAACACTATTTAAAAAAGAAAGGAGGAGAAAACCTAATAGAGTCTCTAGAAGCCTACTGGCTAATCAGAAATGTCACTTTTGTCCTTGAGACCTTGCAAGGCCCAAGGCACAAAATATCTTTTCGGGCATTTTTAGCAAAGAAATTGACGTTTGGACTCTGCTAAGCCTCCAAATACTTTCCAAACATACATTGTTGACTTTTCCTCTGTAAGGGTGCAACACTGAGTTTTAGGATAAATTTCCATGCCAAGGGCGTAGCACAGGAGCAATAAAACTGGGTCAACGTGCAACAATGTTTTGAAGGTCTTCCTGATGTTGGAATAGGCTCCATGATGGCTTGTTGGAAAGCCTGTTAAGTCTACTTTCCAGAACTACCCTTTATTTTATTATTGGACCTCCACAACCTATTCAAAAATAAAAAATTCCAAGGATGGTAAAGGCACAACACCTGTCCTAAAAACTAGGCAGAAAGGTGAAAATTAGGGTGTTTTTTACCCTTTTGGAGGACCAAAAGAACTCCAATTGACCTCAAAATTTGTGAGCATGTTATACATGAGCTGCAGATTCCAAAATGTAAGCCCTTCCTCCTGAGGATGCTCTGATAAAAAGTGTAGCACCATGGGTGCTACCCCCTTGGCCCTCCAAATCAGCAAAAAACCAAAATTTGTCAAAATTCTCCCAAATTTGGTGGAAGTGTGCCTCATGAGTTTTGAGAGACCTGTAGAGAAGCTTGTGCCAAGATTCCAAAGTTAGCTTGGCATTTTTCTTCTTTTAGTGCTTGGATCTTGGTTTGAGCCTTCTTGATTTTAGCGCTTGAAATTGGGTTTCTCCCGGCATAATGTTTAGTCATCCTCCTTTGGAGATCAAGATTATGATTTGCTTTCTTCAATTTAGCCTCCAAGTGTATGTTGGCTCTTTCCAACCAAGGCTCCCAATCATGTGCTATCTCCATGGACAACAACTCATCTAGAGGGAGCTATTATGCTAAGGTTGATTCTTGTTCCCTTTGTTTTGCCAATGCCTTCTTCAACCCCATGGTTCTAGGTCTCCTCCTAGATTGTCCTTCCTCATGCTCACTCTCTTCATAAGTTCCCATGATTTCTTATAGTTTTACCTGTGCTCCTTGGGCTTCTTTCTGGGCCTTGATGGCTCTAGCCTCATAAAAATAAAATTGTGCTCCTAGCTACCTGTTCTCCAAGTCAAGGGCATCATTCACACTCTTGGCCCTATCTAAATTTTCTTGGAGGTCTTCAATTTTTTCATTTTCATTGTGGAGGAGAAAGTTTGTGATCCTTGCTTCATTCTCCTCATGACTCTCCACCTGAATGATTTCAAAATCCCTCTCCACTTCATGATCTTCTTCTTCTTCCTTTCTCTTTTGTTTCCCTTTGTCTAGTGGCTAAGCTGAGGTGGATGGCATGGTCCCTTCCCTTTTGGAGGCAGAAAACACAAGCCTTGGCCCTCTTTGATAGGTCAAGGAAAGAGGTGTGATTGTGGTCTTGATGGTGTCTTGATCATATATGTGATCCTTGCTGCTGTCATTACCCTCTTCATTTTCATCATTAGTATCATTGGTCATTATGTTTTCTGCCTCATCATTGTACTCTTTGCTCTTCAACATCATCACCACTTTCAACCTCTTCACTGATTTCTGCATTGTCATTTTGTTCTTCATCAAAGCTGCTTACGTTTTTATTGCTATGATCTTCAATTTGACTATCATCCCATTCATTTCCTTCATTATTTTCATGACTGTCATTAGCCTCTTATGGACTTTCTGCACAATCATCATCTTCATTTTGTTCATATTTTTTGTTTTGTCCATCATTGAGGCTTTCTTCAAAGGTGTCACTGCTGCCTTTAGTTTCTGCATTGTCCTCACTGTCATCATCTTTATCTATGCTGCCTTTAGCTTCTGCACTTTCCTCACTGTTTTCATCTTTAAGATCGGCTTAGGTTCCTCGTACTTCTCTCACTATTCTAGGGTTTATCAATGTCGTCTCTTTTTCACTTTATCTTCATCACTTCCCTCTTCCTCCTCTTTTATCATCATTTGCATCCGCTCTTCATTATTATCTATTTCTTCTTCACTATTTTTCTCACTACCTTTGTCTTCAATTTTCCTCCGCTCTCTTCATCGACTCCTCTTTCTCATCCTCCCTCCCCTTCTTCATCATCCTCTCGCTCTCTTCATCATCTATATCATTCTCCCGCTTTCATTATCTCTGCTTTTTATATTATTCATCATCACTTTTGTTGTGGATTAGTCGCACGGGTGTACGAAATCGCAAAATCTTAAAGAGTGTGGTATAATCTCTAAACTATTGGTAACATGCAGAAAGTGGGGGAGCTCAAAAGCATAAAACTTAATGGAAATAGAATGCTGAAGTATGCTCTGGTTAAACTAAAACTAAAAACACAAATATACAGAAGCTATATAGAGAGTTCCAAACGATAATAATGCAAACAATGGCTCGATGGCCTCTTCTTATTAAACGTTCGAAATGGAGAATAAATTTTACCCACTTGCCAAAGGGCTCCTAGGCAATGGCTCTAGGTCCCGATGCAAGGATTTTTCTTCCATGCTCTGCCTCTGATGCAGTCTCACTCTCTCTCTCTGCTGTGGTGGACTAAGATGTTGGGTGGCCAATTATTGAGTCCTCTTTAGCTCTAGCTCTGGGTCACACACAATGCTAGTGTTGCTTGGGCAACTTTGGCCAGCATAACACTGTTATCACCCTTTCTTTATCTCTTGGTGGGTTTATATAGGTGAGCTTAAAATCCTCCTTCCCTCCCTTGGTACATGATGGATGGTGACCCAAGGGAGAGGTGTGATTCCATTGTGTGCTAAAATATTATTTTGTGTGCTCACATAATGTCTAAGGAGGCGCTGGTGGCTGTCCTTAGGTGGCTTTCACATAAGGAGTAACTGTCCTTTACTTGGTGTGGTCCTGGAAAGTGACTTTTTTCCATTTCTAGGAATGCGCACTTATCGGGCAAAAAGGAGCACAAAAAGCACTCTTCTCAAAGGATAAAGTGCACATTTGAGCATTTATGACTAGTTCAAATCTGATTTTCTCAAAACCTTAGAGATTTTAAATACTTCTTGATTCCAATAATGTATTCATGTCCCGTAAATCCTTGGGTTCGACATTAATTTTTAATGTCTTTTTGCCGTACGATTTTCCAGAGTTAAAAATCATCACCACTTTCTTCATTGTCATTTTCCTCTTCCTCATCATTTGTCTCTTCATTATTTGTCTCTTCTTCCTCATCATCATTTGTCGCTTCATCATTTGTCTCTTCTTCCTCATCATCATTCTCTTCTTGATCTGATGCTTTTGGAGAAGGTGAGGGAGGGAGGTTTTCTTGAGGAGAGGATTCATGTGTAAATGAGGAGTCATGGTCAATGGGGGGTGATGGAGGAGTGGAGAGAGGTGGATGACATGATGAGGGTAGATTTGGCTAATGAGGAGGTTGTTGGTTTTGTGAAAACTTTATGGGCAATGAACACTTCCCATGGGATACCCTATTTCTCTAATTGATGCAACACAATCATCTTGATAAGAGAATGGTGAAAAAGACTTTGCATTTGTTGTGAAGGAGGTCTCTTTTGCACAATGTATGACATCTTATAAATACTTCTATAAAGATAATAGGGAAAATGTAGTAGCTTGGCCTTAGTGAAGTGCATGAGCAGTCTTATATGATAGGAATAAAGCCTAGAAAACCTACCCTCACAGGTGAAGTATTTCATGATGATTCTCATTAAGGGTACATATCTCTCCAGTAGATGTGAAAATGGAAAAATGGATTTGCAATCAACTTGGTATCTAGGTTTCAAGAAGGGTTGATAATGGCTCAGGTCCAAATTTGCCTGTTTGAACCATTTTTCTCCCATACTAGGTATCTCGGTGGCCATAGAAATGGTATTGATGGATAGCTCAAAGTTCACTCCTGCTAGGTTTACTTGATGGTCATGAAGGTTAATGATGAAATTCCTGGTCAACTCAAGATGAATCTGGACCTGTTGTACCCTTTCACAGAAGTCAAAACAACCCACCTCTTGGAAATATGCAACTGTCATAGGAGAGGCCATCAATTCCTTGGTATTCAGTGGCTCAAATCTGTTTGCCCTTCCTCCCTTTTTCTACTGTCTTCTAGGCCCTTGGCCTCCCTCACCACTGCCACTATTAGTTTCCCTTGACATTTTTCTCTTTTACTCTTGCCTTGAAGGCCAAAACCCTAATTTTGCTTTGTGAAACTGATGGAGAAATATAGGGTTCTTCCTCTAATTTAAATGACAAGAACTTAGGAAATGAAGGAGGTGCCTTTTTACTTACCCCTCAGAGGTGCTATGGAACCTTTGGAGGTGACTTTGAGGAGTTTTTTGAGCAAATTTGAGCTTGAGCTGCTATATAAACCCTCCTAGATGAACGCACAGCGTAAGCGCGTAGGACCGGGTCAGTCGGGTGGCTGCACGGGCCAGTCGGGCCGCTGCTGAACGTGCAGCGCAGGCGCATAGCACCGACAGAGGCTACACAGGCTATTGGGCCTGTCGGGCCGCTGCCGAACGGGCAAAGGCTTCGGGCCTGTTGGGCAAAGGTTGAACATGCAGAGTAAAACGCATAGACTGCGGGGTTAATGGTCCTGTCGGGCCTGTCTGCATGCAGGGATCGGTGCATAGCACGCGGGCCTGTCGAGCCTGCTCTGCGTGCAGCACCAAACACGTAGCGCCCGGGCCTGTTGGGCTGCTCTGCACGCTGGTTTTGTCAGGCTGTCGGGTCTGCACAAGATGAACGCATAGCGCCCGTTCACAGGCACGCATCACTCCGTTAAATTTTCGAAGGAAGGCACCAACAGGAGCATAGCACAGTGTTCCAGGAGTGTAGCACTGGGTTTTTCCTGCCCGAAGTTTGCCAGAACAGAGGAATTTCTCTTGAACGCTTCTCACTCTCTTTTGCAAGTGACAAATGGAGTTGAGTGATAAAAAAATTGGCTTTTACAGTCTTAGGAAGATACATTTATCTCTTACAAACCCACATCCTAATGTTTTTTTGATCTTTTTATCACTTCACTAATATTCTTTTCACTTTTTGCACTGGGTGGTTTAAAAATATAAAACTAGCCCCCTTTTCTCCTTACCACTTCTCTTTGCTGCTTTTTAGGTAGCTGACATGGTGGGCTTGATTCTCTTTGGCTTATTGATGCTTTTAACACTTTGTTCATACCCTATTTTTTCATCCGTAACTCAAAATTTTATTCTAGCTTTCCTAAACCTAACAAATCCCTTAGCTCATTTAGTAAGGGTAATTTCTTTAAAACATTTTTTGAGGGACTTTTCCTCACCCTAAAATTGTCAAAACCTTCTTTGCCTACATTATGAAGTTTGGAACTCATTTTTTTACCCTTTTGAGATCTCTAAGTGTGGTTGATATGAAAATATTGTTTCTTCCCCTTCTTACCGATTTTCTAGAGGCGTAATAAATCCATTTTTGACAAGTGCCATAGTCTTCATAATCATGTATGTTGTCTTCTCTTGGCCACTTCTGATTTGTTGCAGGTGCCATGACATACTAATTTGGCCCTTTCTGTCACTCTTGGAGTTTAACACTTTCATAACAGTAACCTTATGATCATTTTGGCCCTCTATCTTGAACCTCAACCCTATGCTTTGATTCCTCTGATCATTTGAGGGAAAATGACTGAAAATGAAGGCTTGACCTTCCTTATACTGATACTCTTTGCATTATTTCAACAAGAGATATTTACTGAAAAACCCTAGGATTCATCTTCAACAGTTCCCCGCAAACCTTCTATGTGGTGCATTGGATCCTTGATGGGCATATTGCTCGGTCTAATCGTTCTTAAAAAACCATGATTCTCTTTGAACATAGGTTGCCTCCTCTTCCATTTTCTTGAGTGTATATTCCAATGAGGGGTAGGCCTCTTACCTTACCTAATTTTCTGTTGATATCTACCTTGACACTCCTGCAGAAAATTCAAAATGGGCAGTTGTCCTTTGCAGAATTTGTGCTTGATTAAGGAGGTTTTCTTTGAGGGTTTTCATGATCTATCTTGGAACAACAGATGCTGACCTTAGTTTCCATTTGATTCACCTTCTTGGCACATGAACAACACTGATTTTGAACATAAAATACAATCCTTCAACCTATGAAAACCTTAATGACCTAGTGGGAGGCTCTTTAGGGAACACAGGAAGGAGTAATTTGGTTGGTGACCCTAGGTGGCAAGTGGGGGTTGGTTGAAAATGAAACAAGATGATGGAGCTTAGTGAAAAGAATTCGCCTTCACTAAGTGGGCCCGCAAGCTATTTTTGGCGCAAAGTCTATTTTTAGACTATGTCTATTTTTAGACATATGGATCATGGTCTATGAGTTGCAGGATGCTATTTATGGATGATTGGTCGAGTTGGTAAAAATAGATGAACCTCTATTTTTAGACATTGGGCGGTTTCTATTTTTAGACTGCCGGGCTAAAAATAGAACAGTCAAATATTATTAACCCTTAATAATATTTAGACTATAAACATTATCTTATCCTCTTGGAGCACTTCAGTTTGATGCTTGGATGTGGCACATGCAGCTGACAGAAGGAAATATGCTTTTCCTAGGGTTTGGTTGAGCTATTGCATGGTTGACTTCAGTTAGAACTCATGTGGCAGAGTTTGGTGGAGTTGATGAGACAGTTGGTGGAGTTGTGTTCAGTTTAACTTAGTTGAACTAGTTGTATTTAGTCTAACTGATAAATACACTAGTGATGAGTGGTGTGAATTAATTATTAATTAATTCACTAATCATTAACTCATAAATCAACTAAAGAACACATCAGTTAACTACAATGCATGGACAGTTCAGTGGAGACCAGTGTTAGAGGTGGGTGAAAGGGTGAGTCTACTATCAGTTGTGACTATAGCTATGCATGAGATTTGCACACACATTGATTGAGATTTCCAATGAGGATTGCACAGTACAAGCCAAGGGGATTCAAACTTGGATCTCACAATTAACCATCTTGGATTGCGCAGTAGAGGCAGGCTAACAGGTGGAGGAGATTTGAACTTGTGACTTGTTCATATCTGAGCTAGTTAGTGTGTAACAATTGGAGATAGTGCTGAGAGCTTGTGAGGAGTTTGTATTATGATTGTTACATGTTCTCTATCATTATAATATACAGATAGTTGGGGGTTTTCAGCTGTAAGCTTTCCCCATTACATACTGTGTTGATATGTGTGATTGATTAATGTTTCAATGTGCGCATGCGATTGTTTTTAATTCCTCAAATTGATGATCAATGGTAGAAGAGGTTATGTATTATGCATGAAGCTCAAATAGTGTGTAATCAGGATAATATCGGTGAATAACTCATCTATTATTCAAATTTCTACATGGTATCAGAGCGAAGTTGATCATCGGATCTATTACAGTGATTACATTTTATTTCGGTAGACAGAGTCTGTAAGAGGGCCAGGTAGCCTCTGGATTCATCCTTTCTTTGAAAGGTGAAAAATCCAGTAAATGCCCCTACATTCGATCTCTGTGCTAGAAATACTTTGTTCTCACAGATCAGAAGCGGTTGAGTTTTGAGCTGGTGGAATTCGAATTTGCAGCAGTGTTTTCTTGGTGTCGAAGTAAAAATGTCTTTCAACGGATTGCGATTGGAGTATGCCCTTGAGGGCAGCTCGAATTATATTGCATGGAGAGATAGGATGGAGGCGGTGTTAGATGACAATGGGTTGAAGGAGTTCATAGATGCTGAAGTCCCAAAGCCTACTGATGCTGCTCAAGTTGAGGCTTGGCAAAAGAAGACAACAAAATGTCGAAGGATTCTGTTGGAGGGCGTGAAGGATCACATTGTATCCAGCCTGCATGGAAAAAATTCTCCATACTTGATGTGGAAAGCATTGACAGATTTATTCCAAAGCAAGAGCGACCAGAGGAAGTTGGCGCTCAAGGATAAACTTAGAAACATAAAGATGGAGAAAGGCGACAGTATACCCAAGTACCTCACGAAGTTCACCCAATGCAGGGATGAGCTGGGAAGTGTGGGGGTGACTGTAGATGATGAGGACTTGGTGAGCTTGGCTCTCCTTGGGCTTCTGAAGATTTGGCATTCCTATCAGGACTCTGTCAATGGTCGGGAGAAATTTCCAAGATGGGAGCGACTTTTGTCGGATCTTGTGCAAGAGGAGATAAGGCGAAGTACCAAGGACGGATCTTCATCAAAGAACTCTGATGAAGAGAATTGCGCTTTGGCTACCAAAGCAAAGAAGGGGAAGAGAAATAAAGCTTCTCATTCCTGTGCGAAAGGCAAGAAGTAGGACATGTCCAATGTGAAGTGCTTTCATTGTCACCAACACGAACATTACGCCACAAATTGTCCGCAGAAGAAGAAAAATAAGAAAGCTGCTGGATCTGCAGCTGGAGAGGCCTTAGCCTCACAGTTTGAGCTGGATTTTTCGCTGATCGCATGCTTGGTCTCAAGTGTGATGGGTTCAGTGTGGTTTCTGGACAATGGTGCGTCTTTTCACATGACAGGAGATCGAGATTTGTTTACTGATCTGGATGAGAAAGATCTTGGAGTGCACATCGATATGGGCGATGATGGTAGATACAGTGCGACCGGTATCGGTACCATTTCCTTTGAGAGGGAGTCTGGTAAACCCTTCATATTGAAGGAAGTGATGCATGTTCCAGGATTGAAGAAGAATCTTATCTCTGTGGAGATGTTAGAAGACAAGGGATATGATGTTGTCTTTAGCGAGGGAAAGGCTTTCCTGCGTAGTAAGGCAACTGGTGAGACCCGGAGGATAGGGGTTCGAGTTAAGAACCTTTATCAATTACAGGTAGATGGCTGCGCAGCAATGGCAGGCAAGGCAGAAGGAGTGGTGAGCCGGGATGATGGCGAGTTGTGGCACCGGAGATTGGGCCACCTTCACCATGGAGCTTTGAAGATACTGCAACAGATTTCTACTGGGCTTCCTAAGGGCACTCTTGCGCAGTCAGATCAGTGCAAGGGGTGTACCTTAGGAAAATTTGTGAAAGCCACCTTTCACGAGAAGGATAGTCGCGCCACGACGATCCTTGAGAGAATTCACATAGACGTGTGTGGACCTTTCTCATTAGCTTCGACATCAAAGCACATGTATTATGTGATATTTGTTGATGATTTTTCTCGTAAGTGCTGGATCTTCTTCATGCAGAAGAAGAGCGAGACATACTCAAAGTTCTGTGAGTTCAAGGCACTGGTTGAGAAAGAATCGGGGAAGTAGGTGAAGGCTCTTAGGAGCGACAATGGTGGTGAATTCATCTCTGGCGAATTCAAGGACTTTTGCAGTGCAGAAGGAATTCGAAGAGAGCTCATAGCACCTCATAACCCACAGCAGAACAGGGTTGCTGAGCGGAAGAACAAAACGATCGTGGGTGCTGCACGGGCGATGTTGCATGATTAGGGCCTACCCATTCACTTGTGGGCGAAGGCATGCAATACTGCAGTATATGTGCAGAACCGTTGTCCTCACAAGATACTTGGCATGAGTACACCCGAGGAGGCGTTTTCTGGTAAGAGGCCTAATATTTCCCATTTGAGGATTTTTGGTTCACCTGTTTACATTCATGTGACGAAGGATGCCAGGAAGAAGCTGGAGCCGACCGCAGAGGTTGGGATATTTGTGGGATACACTGATACACCCCACAACTATCGTGTGTATTTTCCAGACAGTCGCAAGACTGTTGTGCGACGGGATATCAAATTTCAGGAGGAGAAAGCCATGAAGTGTTCGCTTGAGAGGGAGCCACACTTGCATGCAGATGAGGAGCTATTAGTTCCTAAGGATGAGCTTCAGGATGTGGATCGGCCACAAGAGGAAGTTCATGGAGTGGAAGAGACCACTCATGCAACGCCAACCATCAGAGGGCGGAAGCGCACTATAGAAGCTGAGCGACTGGCTCAAGATGCAGAGAAGGTTGTAGGAGCACCTACATCACAGCGCAGACAGAGACAGTCACCTGACCGGTATACTGGATACATGGCTCTTATGAGCAAGTGTATCGTGACAGAGCCATCCTCTTTCGAGGAAGATGTGGAGGACCCCGCATGGGTAGATGCCATGGTGGAAGAGTATGATTCGATTGTCAGAAACAGTGCATGGGAGATTGTCCCAAGGCAGGAGGGGAAATCAGTGGTGGGTTCGAGATGGATCTACAAAGTGAAGCAGGCAGCTAACGGGAGTGTGGAGAAGTACAAGGCAAGATTTGTTGCCCGAGGCTTCTCACAGATAGAGGGGATCGATTATGAGGAGACCTTTGCACCTGTCGCAAGGTATTCTTCCATACGGATGATCCTAGCTCTCTCAGCGCAGATGGGGTGGCACATTCATCAGATGGATGTGAAGACTGTGTTCCTCAACGGAGTCATTGAGGAGGAGGTGTACATAGAGCAGCCCGAAGGTTTCGAGATCTTCAACAACGAGTCGCATGTGTGCAGGCTCAAGAGAGCGCTGTATGGGTTGAAACAAGCACCTCATGCTTGGTACACATGGATAGACAGTTATTTCACCGGACTTGGATTCTCCAAGAGTGAGGCGGATCCTAACCTATACCAGATTGTGGTGGAGGGTAAGTTGCTGATCATTGTACTTTATGTAGATGATTTGATTTTGATAGGTGACGAGCTGTTGATACTCTCATGCAAGGAGGATCTTGCAAAAGAGTTTGAGATGAAGGACTTGGGCCTCCTTCATTATTTTCTGGGATTGGAAATTTGGCAGCGCAGTGATGGACTGTTTGTTTCTCAGGGTAAGTATGCCCGGGAGATACTGGAGAAGTTCAACATGCATGGCTGCAAGCCTGTTGATACTCCTCTTCCTGGTGGTTGTAGGAAGGAGGATGCTACTTCAGCGGAGGTAGTGGATGCCACTGTCTATCGACAGTTGGTGGGGTCGCTTATGTATCTGGTCAATACACGACCCGATATATGCTATGCAGTTAACCAGCTTTCGCAAGCTATGTTTAAGCCTACCAAACTCTTTTGGAAGGCAGGCAAGCATGTATTGCGCTATATCAGAGGCACATCGGGATATGGTTCATGGTACAGACAGGAGGATCAGTTGAGGCAGCATGGCTTCATGGATTGGTATCATCATATCAGAGATTGTGTTCAGCGGAGAATCATGATGCTTTCATATGTTCCCACGGAGGATCAGGATGCCGACATCTTGACGAAGGCGCTCACCAGGAGCAAGTTCGAATTCCACAGAGGCAGGATAGGGGTTGGAGATAATCCATATCTTGCTGAGAGGGAGTGTTGAAAATGCAGCAAGATGATGGAGCTTAGTGAAATGAAGTCGCCTTCACTAAGTGGGCCCGCAGGCAAATTCTAGCGCAAAGTCTATTTTTAGACTATGTCTATTTTTAGACATATGGAGCATGGTCCAGGGGTTGCAGTATGTTATTCTTGGAGTATTGGTCATGTTGGTAAAAATAGATAGACCTCTATTTTTAGACATTTAGGTCGAAGTCTATTTTTAGACTGCCTATCCTAAAAATAGATCGATCGAATATTATTAGCTCAATATGTTGGACTATAAACATTATCTTATCCTCTTGCGACACTTCGATTCGAGCTACGGATGTGGCACATGCGGTGATAGAAGGAATTATGCTCTATTCCTAGGGTTTGATTTGAGCTATTGCATGGTTGACTTGATTAGAACTCATGTGGAAGAGTTTGGTGGAGTTGATGAGACAGTTGGTGGAGTTGTGTTTGGTTTAACTTAGTTGAACTAGTTGTATTTAGTCTAGCTGATAAATACACTAGTCATGAGTGGTGTGAATTAATTATTAATTAATTCACTAATTATTAACTCATAAATCAACTAAAAGAACACATCAGTTAACTTAGTGCATGGATAGTTCAGTGGAGACCAGTGTTAGAGGTGGGTGAAAGGGTGAGTCTACTATCAGTTGTGACTATAGCTGTGCATGAGATTTGCACACACATTGATTTAGATTGCCAATTAGGATTGTGCAGTACAAGCCAAGGGGATTCGAACTTGGATCTCACAATTAACCATCTTGGATTGCGCAGTAGAGGCAAGCTAACAGGTGGAGGAGATTTGAACTTGTGACTTGTTCATATCTGAGCTTGTGTAGTGTGTAACAATTGGAGATAGTGTTGAGAGCTTGTGCGGAGTTTGTACTATTATTGTTACATGTTCTCTATTATTATAATATACAGATAGTTGGGGGTTTTTAGCTGTAAGCTTTCCCCATTACATACTGTGTTGATATGTGTGATTGATTAATGTTTCAATGTGTGCATGTGATTGTTTTTAATTCCGAAAATTGATGATCAATGGTAGAAGAGGTTATGTATTATGCATGAAGCTCAAATAGTGTGTAATCAGGATAATCTTGGTGAATAACTCATCTATTATTCAAATTTCTATAGGGGTTAGAGCAAGGTGTAACCAAGTTCTAAGGTCAAAGGTGGAAAAACATAGTGAAGATGAGTGGCATGAGCCCATGATGGGTCTTTTGGGAGTGGTAGGCTGACCAGGGCATGGTAGAGTAGTAAAACAATGAAAAATTTATCCTAAGGATAATGAAGGAAGTGAGATTTCTAAAACTCACAATATTCATGAATCTTGTTTTTAGAAATATAGAGATGACATTTAGTCATGGCATGAGAGTAAAACTAGCTATTGAATAACAAGGGCCAAGCTTCTTCTTTCAACTACAGTGTAGATCTTGTTGAGGGTTTGACTGTTTTTGCAAGCTGCAACAAGTGGAGATTAGATCTTTCAGATCTAGTCCATTTTAGTGCTTATTTTTCAGTGGAGGAGGGTTCTACTTCATTGGGAGGACAGTATTGAAGACATTAAGCATCATTTTCATATCTTGGCATGTGGCCAACTGTATTTTGATCCCTACAACGCAGTATAGATCCAAATCTGCGTTATTCCTGTAGGTCTATTTGCAGGGTGTTTCAGCACATCATTTGGAGAGTGATTTTCTAGGTGTTGGGGACATGTCCTTCACTTTGGAGATCTGTTGGAGGAGATCATTTTATTGTTTATATCAAATCAGATCCACTTTCCAGATCTGAATATTTCCATAGATCTGCAGTCTTAGATCTCAGGTCTACATCTTGTACTTGGTGTTTTGCTGAAAACCCCAAGGGGGTTCAATAAAGGAGCTTGTATTGTGTATAGATCTGGTATAGATCTAACTTTTTGTCCACATACTTGCTCTAGATATTATGTGTAATCTACAGTTGTTGCAGAGCCAATAAAATAATGTTGTAAGGCATTTGCGGTCTTTATACATGGTTGCAGCACCTCATTTTGAGGATTTCTTTCATTGGAGACTTGTATTTTCTTGTTATGCATCTTATGGGCCACTTTTTATATACATTTTGCTGTTGTTATAATAAATGAAAGGTCTCCATATTGGCCTCCTACTCAATAAAATATGATATGCGTTATTTATCTCTCATTATGCATTGTATTGCTGCATTCCCCATTTGGGAATACTACAGTGGTATCAAAGCATCATCTTGGCATAGCCTGTGCATTCTAGAAAGCCAATATGTCTTCTGAAGGAGGAGATCCTCTCACTGATAGAGGGAGTAGATATCAAGAAAGAAGACACAGAATATTTGATTACACTGATGAGAGATAAGACAAGGGTAAAACCCCATTATCTGGAAGAATGAAAGGGAAGGAGATCTCAAGACTTCTTCTCCAAACTATGCATGAGCTTAAAAGAGAAATCAAGGGAATGAGGAGGGAAAGACATGAAGGTACCTCAAGAATATTTTCACATGAAGAAAACCCCAGTTCTTCATACTATGTGTGTAAGCACTCAGCCACACAATCAGATCCACAATGTTATACTATGCCCAGATTTACTGCAAGAGAGATGAAGGAAGAAGATGCACCAAAGGAGGATACTTTGACTGATTATCTTCAGGAGTACGAATCTCAATCTTGGAGATTCAAGGAGCACTTGAACTTCCAAGAGTTTTTCCAACTCAAGGAGGAAAGAAGATCTAGCAAGCACAACAGAAGCAGAAGAGGTAGATTCTTTCTGCAAAATTTTGATGGATCCTCCACATGCACAGCCAAGGATTGGATAGATCAGCTAGACTCATATTTGCATCTACATCAAGTTTCAGAAAAGGAAACCCTTAGGATAGCAGCGCAGCATCTCAAAGGTAAAGCTTATGCCTGGTGGTTGTTTGAATCCTTTTGATTAAAGAATGCTAATATATCTACTTATGCAAGATTCACTGAGAGATTAGTGAACATATTTGATGTAAAACAAACTGAAACATATTTGATTGAGCTAGCAAAGCATGAACATTCAAAACCCTTGCATGAGTTGGAAAGATCTATTACACCAAGCCCACTTCAGATTTCTATTGAAGGGGATAAAAAATTGTGTGATACCTTGCCAAGGGCAAGATCCCCATTGCATGAAGAGATTTCTTCTCAAAAGGAAGTCATGGAGATTCCTCTTTCAAGGGAAGACCAAAATCTAAGGTCTCTCATTATTAATAAGGTATTCTCAAATATTTATGAGGAGAAAGAGTATGAAGGCAATAACAATGTTGTCACTTCAGAAGAAGGACCATCACCACATGAGGATGGGCGTGAAGTTATTACTTCAAGAGGAACGTTTGCATCTTTGCAAAGGGTTCCCAAGGAGCATCATGTGACAGTAATATTGGGCAGTAACACCTTGATCCAAGGAGGAGAAAGGATGGATCAGCATCTAAGGATGAGTAGCATGTACCCTTGTTTATTTCAAGGGGTTTATATTGGAGGTGATGAAGTGTTGCGAAGATCGTTTTGGAACATGGCGGCATGCCATCTTGGCGAAGCTTATGGGGACGTAGCGGGGAGGTCACTACGCAGGGAAAGCAACAACGTAAAAGATCTTGAGAGCTGGACTATGGTGGCCTACCCTGCATAATGACTCTTACAACTATTGTAAGGCCTGCGATACATGCCAACAAACAGGAAGGCCATCGTGCAGAGATGAAATTCCCTTCAACCGCAAATGGCCCTGCAAGCATTTGACAAATGGGCCATCGATTTTGTGGGACCTATCAACCCACGGGAAAAGAAAACGGTGTACGCTACATCATCAATTGGTCTAATTGTATATAGCAACTATGCCTCAAAGCACAAGTTGTGAAGGGTAACATTGCAGATCTGTAAATGCTTGGTGCTGAACATATTACTACGAGGTTTGGTTGTCCCGCAGATCTCAATGAGCGATAGAGTCTGTGATTTTGTTAATGAAACAATACGGGCCTTGGCGAAGAAATTTTGGATCTGTTATCCTCAGTAATTTCTCAAGGTTAAAGAAAGAAATTATAGAGACAACAGACTACTTTAAACTGTAAGATCTAGCCTTCTTAGGGTTCAGAGAGGGCTCTCTCTATAAGATTTAACTTTGTTTTATTTATATGATATTAGGCTAGTTATGATGTGAAAATTAGTTTTGGTTTAGTTTGGTTTGGTGAGAAAAAATCACTTAATGAGATGGATAGTGAGAGATCTATTTTTCCATTGGGCTAAGGAATCAAATGTAATGAATAAAGGCTAGTGTAATATTCCAAATTAAGGAACAGCTACATATTGGGAATAATATGAGTTATTACCAATGTGGAGCTACAAAAATATGTCTGATACAGATTTAAAAACACTCAACCTTCATTTAAATATACAGAAGCAACCTTATACAGCATTTTATGGGCAAAAAGGTGGGGAAAAGTGATGATTTTGGCCCTAAAATGCGTATATTCAGAGATCTACGTAAACATAAGAGAAATGGCGGGAGGTTATTTTTTCTATTAGGTCATGAGGGACCTATTCTCCGAATTTCAGCTCAAAAAAATAAGTCTAGCTAAGTTAAACAGTACCTCCTTGCTCAACTAGGCTTAAAAACCCTGATTTCCCATGACTTAAATTATGCAGAAAGGGTTGAAGATTCTATAAAGTGATTTCTTGAAGGGGTTAACTAAAATAATAATGGAATATCAGTATAGAAAGTTCATAATATGATTCAATGGCTTTATGTTAGAAAAGACGGATTTATACATGAAGAAAGGCCACAAAATGAAGTGATGCAACCATGGAATGAGACATAAAAGCTAAACAGCGTAATTTATAAGTGGTTGAAGCAGTGTTTCATTATATTTTAGATATAAAATAGATCTGAATAGAAAATCATAGATCAGAATGGGATCTATATGAAAAAAGAGCTTTTTAGTACATTCCCCTTAGGGATCTCAGCAGAAGATGACTAACAATGAATAGATCTGAGATCTACACCATAGATCTGCAGTAATGTTCAAAAATTTCTAAATAATATGATACATAGTAGATCAGATCTGAAAATATAACATGGATTGGTTGGCCAATCCACGGATCACCACTGTGAAGGAAAGGAGTCCTTCCACCGGAGATCTCTCCTCCAAACTGTTATCAAATGTAAACTGCAACTTTGACTACAAAGAGGATGCAGTTTCCTCAATTGAATGCACTAAATAAGTGGAGCACACTTTTTCTTGATGCCAAGATAGGAATCTAAAGCTCAAAACATCTATTGCACTCTTGCTAATGGTTTATATGACTTCCCCACTGAAAAGATGCAATAGAACTCTTCAGATCTGAATAGATTTGATTCCACTTGCTGCAGCCCAGAAGATAGCTCAACCCTCAACATGAGAAAAACTGTAATGTAAGGTGAAGCTTGGCCATAATGCCAGATAGTGGATCAATGTAGCACAATCTCCTCGAAGAGACCCTCAAGGAAGAAGAGGAATTCCTAAACAAGAAATTCCTCTCTCTCTAGCTAAACAGCCAAGAGAATCTCAAAATCTAAGTATCATCAGCAATCTTTTCCTTGAGCCTTCTCCTTCCTTTTATAAGATGAGGATGTGCAAAACCCTAAACCACCTTGAATCACTTAACCCCTTTCACATGAGGTCCTCCTTCTAGAACTGCGTTGTCCCTTTAGGAGATACATTGAACCTAGACATCGTTGTAGATTTGGTCCTATTGACCCAGTCAAATAGCTCAAACCTGTTTCACACACAAGTGGATTTTATTAAGAAAGCCTTGATTTTTTTCTGTTCACATTGGGCATTGATTTATTTTTATGTTTTAGGAGTTTTTCATGTCCTCCTTTACATTTTATTCATCAATAAATAAAATTAAAACAAAATGAAATATTCCTATTAGCTTGGGCTAATTAGGAATATTACAGTCCTCCCCTCCAAAATTGTTGCTTGTCCTCAAGCAACTGCAAGGTGAGTGCTGCAAAATCTCCTCCTTGGTGACACCAACATAATATAAGCTTCCTCCATAAGCCAAATTCTTGCCAATCCATCCATCCATGTCTTGCTCCTCCAAGGTTCTCATGAGATGCAAATAGCTCATCCCATAAGGAGACAATAGATCATATGAAACAAACATGGTTTGCCCCCATGCTCTCCCTGAAACAAGAAAACATAAAGTACATGGAGAGTAGCCATCCCATGAGGCACATTCCATCCTTCCTTCTTTCCCCATACATCCCCATAGAATTACAAGTACATTATCAAGATAGGGAATCAAAACAATGTGCTTGAAAACAGAAAATTGCACATATGGAGGTGGGTCATAGTCCCACATGTGGAACCAACGCAAGGCATCCCCTGCTTACATCAAATTTAGATATGGTAAGTGGTTTTCCCACCACTTACTTGCTGCCCACATCATATCACCATGGCTGAAAGTTTGATATATGTTTGGTTCTTTGGGGAAGCACCCATCGTCTTGCAAAATCTCCCTTTTCTTCTCAAGGGAGTGGCCCAATTCAGAAATTTTTGGGGCCCAATATTGGCCAAGAGGCTCACATGATATAACACTCCTCCTTGGAGTCATGGCCTGCAAAAACATGGTGTAAGAGTACATGAAATCAGAATATAAAACATATGTAACATTATCATGTTTTTCACCAACAATCCTCCTCCCATCAATGGAGTGGTGCAGGTATCTATTCTCTTCCTCAAAAGAAGAAAGAGTGAGCTGATTTGACTCTTCCTTTTGGCCCCCTTCCATGCCAAAGGCGTTATGTGGAAATTTTCCCTTCCCATGCTGCTTCAAATCATAGCATAATAAGGGGCCATCCCACCACTTGTTTGTTGAAATAAGCTTCTTCAAAGCTTGGAAATGATAGAGGATAATGAGTGTTGGCTGAATGGAATTCAAGAAACACATGTCAAGCTCCAATTTCTCCCATGTGAGAGACTTCCTTTTATGACACAAACTCAATACATGACCTTTTTCATAAGAGAACACAATACACAATGCAGCATCCATATAAGGTTCCATCCCACTCTTTAAGCCCACAAGACGAAACAAAC
>MU968394.1:29345-131572 GCA_034641835.2 Pinus albicaulis
AGGATTTATCTTGATTGGCCTATATCTGTACAAGATGCGACTCACAGTAGTTTCTTCTTTCATAATCTTGAGGATGGGGTGGTCGTGGTAGACCCCCTTATGCATTCAAAACTTTGGTTATTAATTTTTGAGATAGTCAAAATACAAAAAAAAATTAGAACATAAATTGTTGAAAATTTTTTGATCCTGACATCCCATGTTTGCTAGGAAATTGTCTCTGGAATTACGACACAGAAAATCTATCACAGTTAACATGGAAAGTCCTCTATAACAAAAATTTGGCGTTCTAGCCAACGAAAATATGAAGGAGAAAATCGAACAAATCTCAGCGCCCTCAATACTGTGACGGGCCATCAATGCAACCCAACGAACCATCCTAGGTTCTCGAGGTCGACCGGCATCGACAGGAATTCTCTGTGGAGCTAACATGGGGATCCTCTCTAGAGCAAAGGTGATTACGATGGATCCATATCCAAAGTTATTTAGTTTTCCATTCTTCTCTCTAGTTAGTTCGCCTTTTACATTGGCCAACACAGCTTCGCACCAGTTGAAAATGGTGCCTCGAAAATAGTCCACAGCAATGCGCATTTGGGAACCGGTAGCCACATGAAATGTTGCACTCCCACACAGTCTGGTAACAGTAAACACAATAACTTTCAGCTCGGGACGGATGATAGTTTTTATGTCAATCCGTTTGTCCCTGGGGTCTGCTTGATCATTACAGAACTCTTGTCGAAGATTAGCAACAATCTGGCCACCTGGCCTAGTCCCAAACAAGGAAAGTTGTTCGCCCCTCTTGGACAAACTAGTTAGGAAATAAATATCCTCCAGCTCAATTTCGAGCTGGTGGCCACCAATAATGAAACATTGGTCCTGTACGTTCCATTTTTTTACCAGCCATGTTAGGAGGTCTACCTGTGCCCTCATGCCTTGGATGGCCCAGAATTTATACAAACCACATGCTCTTAATGCTTGCATTGTGGGCAAATGGAGCATTGTGGCGTCATCCACGTCCTCATGCTCACATTCTCTCCAAATCAACATCTTTTTAATTCTACAATGCATAAAAGATATGTTAGAACAATCTAATTTGAAAATTTTTGGGTGGAAAATGAGAATTTTTTTTTTGAAATTTAAAAATGCGGGGACCACACTTTGTCTTCATACACAGTGCATAGGAATGCACACGCGCTGTGGGACAAGTGCAGACCCACGAATTTTTTCTACATAGGAAAAAGTCGGGGTCCGCAGGGCCCATGTGTTGCACTTGCGGACCTCCGTGGGAAATTTTTTAAAAATATATTTTTCCCTTAAAAATAAAATCTAAAGCCTAAAAATGAAATGTAAATGGATGAAATGCAAGATTAGGAGGTCATGGATTACCTAAAGCTGACGGTTCTCGATTTCATCGGACAGATTTTCCAAAATCTTCACAGGAACTTTTTTACCCAAAAACTTTTACTTTTCACTCTGAACTTGAACGGTAAAAATGAAATTGAAAAAGTCCTTTTTATAAGTTTTTTCGAATAGATAAATTTTTAATTTGTTTATTTTTTACTTTAAAAGGGTATTTTTGAAAGCATTTTTACTTATCTGAAACAGGTATGTGTAATGTTTCAAGTTTTTGTGCAGAAGTTGGATTTTTCAGGAGAATTGATCATTTTTTAACAAAGAGTATACTTTTATCACTTTTGCGGACTCTTTCAAAAATTTATGAAAAAGCGGAACATTGGAGTTCTCTTTTAAGCCCTTTTCAGACTCTCTAAACATGAAAATATTGTCGATCACTTGATTATTCGAACTTGTTAAAGTAAATGAATAATCGTCCCTTCAGTATAAGTTTACCCCTTTTACGGACCGAAATGGACTATTTATGAAAAAGGTATACGTTGACTAAATACGGTCAATAGAGTTCTTTCCCGCATTATTTTATCCTTTTTTGAGCCCGAGAGACTAAATTTACGAAAAAGTACACCCATGGAGTTTTCTTAATTTTTTTCTTCTGACTCCCTAAAATTGAAAAACACTGAGTTTCTCCTATACTGGACTCATTAAAATTTAACAGTAAAGGACTTGTTCAATTTCAAATAGGAACGGACCATTCCTTCTTAGGGTTCGAATCTTAAACTAAGTTGGACTCATCCGAAGGATGAGCTTATAAACAAGCAAATGTTATCCTGCTCAAGCTTGTAAAAATAAAGAGGTACTTGCTAGCAATGTTGGGGGAAAAGAGATAAAAATGGACTTGTTTGTTGTATTTTGATTTTTCGAAAATACAGTTAACCACTCTTGAATACGACACTTTCATTCACCTCGGTTGGGAAATCCTTTGCCTAACAGTTAATCAAACCACATTGAAAGTCTTCATCCAGTTTCTAGGTATTAGCTTTGGGTCAATTGTTACCAAGCCATCTGTAGTGTCGTTATGTGTTCAAGAGGATAGTTCAAATAAACCATTCATCTACAAAATATCTGTCATCCATTTTGACCATCCTTGAGTCAGTCCTTGCCAATATATTTTCAAAACTTGATCTATGATTTTTTGTTGTGGTTTTTCCTACGACGAATCACTTTCTATCGACGAAAACTCATTATCTAGCAAGTTGATCTAGAAATCGTCAGTACCTTGAAATCTGCATGCCTCAATGGCAGGTTTCTCACCTTCGAAGACAGGTTACATCATTTACCTTCGATCGAATGATTTCGTGACATGTTCGACTTCAGCTCATTCATTCACATTTCATGGAGTGTACTAGGTGCTTTGAGAGCCATTGAAATTACTGGTGGTTATTCTCACACTTGTTAACAGTTTACATCATTGGTTGGTAATCAAGTGGTTTCTACCATGTTCGACTTCGACACACTCATTCACATGGATAGAATCGTACTAGTTCAAGATGCGGAAATCAAGACCCTGGATCTAGTTTCTACCATCCAAGCTGCGAGGAATTTTTTTATCATTTATACAGTGGACTATTTATAAATATATGGCTGCGTCCATACTATGTCTACACATGTCTATACTGTGATGTATTCAAAATCATTCTTGTATCAGAACAATTTGAGTCAGTTTCTAGTTAATTTTGATCTGAGTATGGGAATGCCTACCTCAGCAATGATATGTATACATATATATTTTGCATTGAATGTTTTTATAAGTTTCGACTGGGGTGTCCACATGATGATCCTTGAAATGATAAAGTACTGCACTCTTCATATATGACAGACTTCAGCTTCATCTATTCCAGACTTTTCACTTTAGGCGACGATCTGTTACACTGAAAATGGTCATCCTAACATTATGCTATGTGTATGAGCTCATTATTACTCATACCTCCCCCTTTTGCAAGTCTAACATATTAGTTCCTCATGTCAAGCCTTGAAAATTAGAGAAGAGTTCCTAAAAATCTCCTAAACTTTAGTATCGCACTTTCTCTCTATATTTCCTGCGGTCCCGCACCTAATGTTCAACTCTCCTGCGTACCTGAATGCACTTTCTCTGTGTTATAGGTGCGGACCCCTGTAAAGATCAAAAAGGTAGAAGTAAATTCCAAAAATCTCATTTACAGTAAATTCTAGAAGCCTCTAGAAAGAAGCTTGTGGTAGCAGAACCGCTCTTTTGAGGTTCATGTATCCCTTACCTTATGGAGCTAACCCCTTGATGTGAGGAGCTTATCCCTTTCAAGGAGGATTCTATCCCTTCATATTTGGAACTGAAAACCTCCTCTTTTCCACTATAAAAAGAGGCATTGGGTAGCCTCAAGGAGAGTTCAAGCTTTAGAATATTTGAGGTTAAGTGCTGTTGAGATTCAGACTCAGTTAACTAAGACTTTTGTGAGGGGAGATTACATACCTCTATTTTTCTTGGTTGGAGGAGTGCAGAGCTTATCAAAGTAGAGGAGACTCCTGCTTCGGACCCCGGGAAGGCCTGTGCCACATCAAGGCTAAGGTTGTAAGGTTTTCCTTCTTTTGAAATTAATACAAATATACTCATTTTTCTCAATAAGTTTTTAGTTAATGGTTTATTTCATATATTCCTTGATCACTATGATAAGCATGGTTTATGATGATGTCTATATAGGTGCTATTTAATATTTTTCTTGTTTGTGACTGCAGGTTTACAAGGATAACTCCTTCAAGTGCACGAGGGACGACAACGACTTCAAACAAGCACTGGACATACGGTAAGTCTTCTACACCTTTATAGAGCTTTTTGTAAATCATATATGCTTAGAGAAAGATTAGTTTATTTGGATGTTTGTTGCTAGATACATTTAGTACTAGGGAGATCGGTCTTGTCCACAAGACGGATTAATCCAACAACAAATTGGTGACTCTAAGGAAATGCCACAATTGTCAACTTTTCGATCATAAGATGCGTGCACCACCCACTCCTCTTCACCCTATAATTGCTATCGATCCTTTTGTGAAATGGGGTATTGACTTTATTACATGTAACCCTCACTCGGCCGGGGGGCATGCGTATATTATCTTAGCAGTGGATTATTTTAGTAAGTGGGCCGAGGCGATGCCTACATTTTCAGCTGACGACAAGACTGCTGCAACTTTCGTATTTAATCACATAATTTCTAGGTTTGGTGTTCCTCAAGCCATTATTACGCATCATGGAAGTCATTTTCAATGTCTATGTCATGATGACCGAACTGACAGATCAACTTGGCCTGCGTCATGATAGTTCCACTCTGTATTATCCGCAAGACAATGGTTTGGTTGAAGCCATAAATAAAGTTTTAGTCACCATGATCAGATGAATTATTGGTATTCACAAGACGAATTGGCATTCCATGTTATTTTCAGCACTTTGGGCATATCTAACCTCAGAAAAAACATCAACTGGTTTCATTGCCGAAAGGGCTAGTAGTATAGGGTTTTGTTGGCAAACCTTAACCTCCAAACTTAGGCCAGGACCCCTCAAGCCAACAAGGTCCAAACCAGAGGTTGTCAAACTTTCCATGTTTTCCTGTATCTTCCCTCCTAGCATCCCATCTTAACACCAAATATCCTTCTCTGAAATCTCTTTCTCTATCTTTTCTACCAAAAATAATTTTCATTTTTTATGGTATTTCCTAAGTTTGTATTGGATTTCATCCCTATTTTCATTAAGTTCAATGATTTGATTGATCCTCCTAGAAAATTCATCAGGTTCTTCATTTACTTCTTGCAAAAATTTCAAAACAAGGAAAGTTATATCTGTAGGGAAAATTGCTTCTTTACCAAAAACCAACTGAAATGGAGATTTTCCTGTAGATATTTTTGGAGATATCCTATTAGCCCAAACTGCATAAATGAGATGAATTTCCAAACTCTTTTTATGATATTATAATGTCTTCTTGATAATTTTAACCAAATTCTTGTTTGAATGCTCTGCCATTCCATTTCCCCGTGGATAGTAAGGAGTAGAATGATGAAATAGAATTTGATATTTTTGAAAAAATTCAATCATATTGACACTGCTAAATGGTGTTGCATTATTTGTAACTATTTTTTGAGGGCATCCAAACATAGATATTATATTTTCTTCAATAATTTTGACAACTACAGTGTCTATGCAATTTCTAATTGGAATGGCTTCTCGCCATTTGGTAAAGTAATATGTTGAAGTTAGTATCCATCTATGCTGGTTTCTTGATGCTGGATGAATTTCCCGAATGAAATCCAATACCCATTGTAAGAAAGGTTCTGAAACTAGTATTGGAACCAAAGGAAGTGCTGCTAATTTTTTCTTTCCAACGAACATTTGACATTGAGTACAACACCTAAAATTTTCTCCTATTTGTGCAAATATGGTGGGCCAATAGAATCCTGCTCTCAATATTTTATATGTTGTAGCTCCCCAGGCATAGTGTCCTCCACAAATACCTGTGTGAAATTGTTCCATAATCCCTTCTGTTTCACTTTCTGTCAAGCAAAGAAAAATTATAGTGAGTGGATCTTTCCACTGTAAATTTGCATTGATGATACAATACTTTATGGCCTTTAGCTTTAGTTTCTTACATTGATTTTTTGTGAATTGAGAAGGACACTCAAAGTTGATAAGAAAATGTACAATATCAGTGTACCATTTTGACAATAAGAATTTATCATTAATATAAATAGGGAATGATTGAATTGAATATGAAGGTTCTTGTGGATTTTCCCCTTCTGAGTTTAGAGAGGTTATTGTGGATTCTTCCCTTATAAGTTTAGAAAAGGTTCTTGTGGATTCTTCCCTTATAATTTTAGAGAAGGTTCTTGAGGATTCTTCTCTGTTGAAATTTCAAAAACAAAATTTATCCCCAAAACCTTACAATTGGATTCAGCTAAAAGTTTAGCCAAACCTTTACATTTTATTAATTTTGTAGTTTTGATACTAATATCAAATTCAAGTATCTGGGTAATCCATCTTCCTCTTCTGCCATTAGTGTCAGGTTGATTTAACATATTTTTCACAACATTGTTGGGAACATAACTAGTAGTGGATGAATAAAACACATACATTCTGAAAGCCTTTAAATCGTGGACTAAGGAATAAGCATGTTTTTCAATAATGTCATATTTAAATTCAACATCTCTCATGAAATTGCTGAAAAGGAAATAGTTTGGTCATCTCCATATTCATTCTTTTGAAAAATGACAACAGCTAAAGTGGTTTTAGAGGCAAAGGAAAATATGCTAAATGTTTCAGAATAATTGGGCTTGGCTAAAGTTGGGCCTTCATAAATATCCTTTTTAATATTTTCAAAAGCATATCTAGTTGGTATTGTCCATTTAACTTCATGGTTTTTCCTCAACATATCAGTGATATCCTTAACTATTTAAACATCGGTAGGTATGAATCTTCTTAGGAAGTTAATATTTCCAAGAAAAGCTTGTATTTCCTTTTTGTTCATTGGAAATGAAAGTGCTTGAATAGATGAAACTATTTTGGGATCAATTACCACTCATTCTTTAGAAGTTATGTGGCCGAGAAATTTCCCTTATTTGA
Organism: Pinus albicaulis; assembly: GCA_034641835.2. Lineage (NCBI taxonomy): Eukaryota > Viridiplantae > Streptophyta > Pinopsida > Pinales > Pinaceae > Pinus > Pinus albicaulis. The sequence goes on from MU968394.1 coordinate 36,331, forward strand.
TGGAAAACAAAGACTTCTTGGGATTGAGTGATATTCCAATTTTCTACACCTATCAAAAACCTTCATCAAGTGTTTTAAATTTTCCTGATCGAGTTAGAAAACACGGTAAGATCATCAAGATATATAACAACTTTTTTATTTTTTTTACCCACAAATGCTAAATCATAGCTCTCTGAAATGTTTCTCCAACATTATTTAATCCAAAGAAAATCCTTGCATACATAAATATACCCCAAGGAGTGGTGAAGACAATTTTCTCTCTATCTTCCGGGCTCACCATTATCTAGTTGTATCCAGAGAAGCCATCTAGCATCGAAATTCTATTTTCACCTAAAACGTTTTGAAGCAATCGATCCATTTTTGATAATGGATAGTTATCCTTCAAGGATGACTTATTCGAGTTCCTGAAATCTACACATAGCCTGATTTCCCCATTTTTATTTCTATCAGGAACTAAATTTTCTACCCAATCCAAATATCTTAATGGAACTATGATCTGAGCATCAAGTAACTTCTTAAGTTCTTTCTCAATGGTAGGGAGTAAGACTGGATTGATTCTCCTTAATTTTTTCTTAAAAAAAAATATTTTTATTTTTATTTATTTATTTTTATTTTATTTTATTTATTTATTTATTTTTTTTCCAGGTTTTAAATGAATTTTATGCTCAATGAGGGTTATATCATAGGTTTTCAATTTAGCATAAGACCAAGAAAAAACATCTTTGTAAGCTTTAAGAAGATTCAAATATTTAGTTTTTACTTCTTGAGGTAGAGATGCGTATATTTTAATGTTATTTGTTAAGCTCATGTTCCAATATTAGATTCTTCAATATCTTCCCCTGTGTGAATTCGATAGTGGATTCTGGAGAACATCATTTTGGTCAAAATAATTTTTCGAGAGGAACTAGACCTTTGGGAATAAAATTTGTTATATAAATGAATGATATTGTGGTCAACCATTTTGGAATTTAATTCTAAAAAATTTATTTTCCTTTTTTGAGTTCATTAATATTTTGCTTAATATTATTCAATTTGTAAATGTAAAATTCGCTAATGACCCATAGAAAATATTTCAACTGTTCATCGTCTTCAAATATTTACCAATAATTAATATTTTCAGGAATATATGTCCTATATTTGACTTGAATTTTATATTTCAAAATCATTTTATCTGGAATTTTGAATGAACTAGCTGAAATAGCTAGGGAGACTGCATGAATATTCTCATTTCTAGGGATAGTTGTAATGTTAAATGCATGAAAGACGTTTTCCACTGAATCTCAGACATAATTTCTATAAGATCTAAGTCTAGGATTATTTTTTTAACAAATATTCCTAACTTGTTTGACTATGAGTTTGGAGTCACTTAATACACTTAGATTCTGCGCTTTAAGACTTCTAGCTTTCTCCAATCTTAGAAGAAAGGCTTCATATTCTACTAGATTATTGGTAATATCAAATTCAAGTTTACAGGATTGAGTTATATTTTCCTTTTCTATAGAAATTAGAACAACACCAGATCCAGCTCCTTCTTTTGAACAATATCCATCAAAATATAGTTTCCAAATATCACTTTTGACAGCTTTTGGGTTTTCTACAACATCTTCAATTTTAAGTTGAGAATTCTGCAAATTATTTGAAGATAGTTGAAAAAAACCAAAATCTTGGTCAATTGCATAAATAGGATGGTTTCTAGCTTCATATGCTTTACAAACAATATTAATGAATATAACCTCCCTATATAACCTAAGGTTTTCACCCCCATATACAGGAATTGTGGCGAAAGACATGTCCATTTGAAGGCTTCCTCCTAGCTTGGCACAACAAGACCTTGATAAAAGAATTCCAAACTTAGGAGGAATATCAATGACCACAATGTCTAAAACCACACTCTTCATAGGTATTTTGTCTAAAGTTTCCACTAAGTATTTTACGAGTCTTATACATGGTACCCTTTTGGAATCAAAGGTATATAGATCATGGTAATATCGAGTAATTTCCAAATCAAGTTGATCCATAATAACCTTCGACATAATATTATGAGAGGCTACAGAATCCAGCATGTAGTTATATAATAAGGAATCATGTGATTTCAAAGTAACATATAAAGGTCGCACTTTTTCATCAATCATGTTTGAACTAGGACCAATTACTACTGAGGGTTTTTCATCTTGTAGGCCAATTACATCCCCTTCAACATCCACACTTGAATTTTGAATCCATTTTGTAACTTTATTTTTATATCCAGGGTTCTTTGAAAGTTCTGATAATAGAATTTGAATCTTAACTCTCTCTAATTCCCTTTCAACATTGAAGGTGGTTAAAATAGTTTTATCAATTGAAATTGTATCAATTGGCTGATTTAATGGTTGAATTGTTGTTGTTTGGGTTTCAGGAGATTTCATTTGTGGTTCAATTATAACAGGAGTCTTAGGAGGTCTTCCAGATCTTGCTCTTGGTATTAAATCATACCTACTATTTATATCTACAATTGAGAATTCATAGAAGGCTTGATATTTAGACACTTGTGAATTTTCTTGATCCTTCTGAGAAGATTGTTTTTTAGGAAGAGAGACAATAGCATTTTGAGAAGATGTATTGTCAATATTATTAATATCTTCAGTGATCACAAGATTACTTTCATCGGGTCTTTGATCATCAATCAACAAAGGAGGAGAAATGTTTTGATCAATACTGGACCCTTGAAGAATTTGAAGCTAAGGGGCTTTCTTAAATTGAGCTTGAGTTTGTGGTCTGGAAACAGTTTGTTGAACTGTTCTTGGCTGAGTTTCAATTTTTGAAATCCTATTAGAAAGGTTCCTAAGTAATGAATTTATTTCAACAATATTTTGATATTTGTTTTTAGACTTGGAATAATAAGAACCTTCTCAGTTATATTTCATTTTCCTCTGTGTCTTTTCAGCTTTAGCTTTAATTTTGGCTAAAGTTGATCTATTAGCTTCAACTTCAATGGCATCGGTTTGCATGTCTTCTAAAGTATGAGATGTTATTTCTCTAAGCATGACTGCAAAGTCATATTCAAAAGCTTTAGAAAACCTAACCTTTGCTACTTCTACTGGTGATTTACAATTAGTAGGAATTTTATGATAAAGTTTATTAAATCTTTTTATGAAATCAGTGATTGGTTCACCATAGTTTCTTTTGAGTTCTTCAAATTCTGTTAGAAAATACACAGGATCCTTTTTAACCCCCCATTGAATTTTAAATATGGTAGTTAATTCATCTCAACTTCGAATAGAGTGTGCCCTAAATTTCCTAAACCAGATCCTAACATTTCCTTCTAGGGATTGAACAAAAAATATCATATATACATTCTCATATTCGATATTCATATTGTCAGAAAAGTCTAATAAAGTTGCTAAATGATCTTCAACAGATAAACCAATTTCCCCTTTAAACCTTGGAAGGTGTTTCAAGGATCCATCATGAAAAAATTTTAGTATATTTGGAAGTTGTAACGTAGCATATGTTGCTTAAACAATAGGCTGAAAAGCATCCATACCTTGTGATGAAGATGAAGAGGAATCAGTGGTAGTTATTGTAGAAGATGATGAGGTAGAAGTTGAAGATGAAGGTGAAGATGGAGGGGTAAAAGAAGGTGGTTGAAGAAATGAAGATGAAGATATTCTTAAGGATTTCAAAGGTGTTCGGATGATCAATTTATGAACCTTTGTTTCTCCTTATTTAGGTTCAAATAAAGGATTTGAATATAAGGAGAAAAGATCTTATGGTTGAGAAAAAGTATATGGAAAAGAATAAGAAGCTAGAGAAATTAAATCAGTAGGTTTAAATTCAGGTAAGTGGAAATTTAAATCTTGCTCTGATTTGGGAGATTGATAAGGTACTTTAGGTATTTGATATAACTCTAATGAATGAACTAAAATATCTAACTGAAAATCAACTCCTTTAGAGATAAGTTCGTGTACCCTAGGTGGTAGATCTTCTGAATTTAAAGGAATTGGTCCATATCTAAAAGGATCAGGGACTGAAATATCCTCTGGTTGAGGTGGTATAGAAGAAGAAGAAGGGGTTTGAAGTATTCTTCTTAAAGAGGAGTTTCTTACCAGTCTATCTGGATCTAACAAAGGTAAAACAATTTCAAAATCAGAGTGGGATCTGTTATGTCTTGATGGAGCCATTTTTGGATTCTGTGAAGTTGCTAGGTGAAATATTTAAACCTGCTAGTCCTTTATTCACCCTTAAAGGAATAGCTATATCGGTATCCCAGGGAAAATAGATCAAATTTTGTATCCGTGGCAATGGCGCCAATCTGATGTTGTCCTCTAAGATAATTATAGGTTAATTAATTATGCCAGAGAATCTAAAATATTTTTTTGCTTTAAAGGAGTTTTTGAATGACCAATGTTATGAGAAAATAATAGTAAGATGTTTTAAACTTTTGATAGTATTGAATATTAAGAAATGGTTATTCTTTACTTCAAAACAGTGATTTGATTTTGCATATGTGGTGTGCTGCAAAGAAAATGTAAGAAACTATGATATACGAAGAATTCAAATTGAACCTTTAGTTTATCACAAGAAAGAAAGGTTGACAAACAATGTTTATAGCTTACAATATATTTAACCATATGAAGATACACAAGATAATTAATAGATGTAGAGGGACTTATCCATAAAAATAGTCGAATAAATCAATCTCTAAAACAGATGATAACTTCGGTAGGGATTTATTTTGGGATTTAAGATAGACCGATATTCATTTTTCTCTTACCTATTTATCTCCTTAACATTTAAATATATGTGGAAAGAAAAATGAATGTAAAGTGGAAAGACTTACAAGGAGACAAGTTGTTTGAAACAAATCCAAAATCCTTTCATTAATGATCAATGATATTAGCTCATATAATTCTTCTTTACAATTGCTCATCCAAGGGTGCAACCCTTCATAACTCGAATGAAGAGTTACTTATACAAAATTCTATCTTTTAGAAGCATCTAAATGTATTACAAAAATAGTATCAAAATACAGGAAGTGGTTGATGATGTGGCCCCAAAAATGTGTTGCTTTTATAGCATCTGTTGGAGATGGAGTTTACTCGATGGTTTCACATAAATAATCCCATCATTATTGACTTGGTATTTTAAGTTTAATCAATCTTATATAAACTTCATCCGCTTCAGTATATCTTTCAAAAGTAGGCTCATTGATAAAAAGATGTTTAATTTCATGTTTTATTATTAAATGAAACTCTAAAGCCTCCAAAAAAACCTTTCCTGCCAGATGACCTTTAATCCCTGAAAATTTGGTTTTATCAGTTTCAATTGTATAAATATTTTTGCAATACTCCTAAAAATTTATTAACATGTCATTTTGTGCTACTAATCCTGGTAATCCTCCTTGATTCAACAAATTGAACTTCATATGAAACCTCTGGACAAAAATGTCCAAATTTTGGCGCTTGGTTTCCAAATGAGTTAATAAATTCTTTTTCTACAGAACCTTTTTTATTTATTTCTAAAATAGTTTATGTTCTGTCTGTAATATGAATCTTCTCTAATTCAGCTCTATTCTTTGAATTCAATACCTTAATCATATCTGAAGCTTTAGTTGGGCTTTTTTAAGCGCTGTTTTTTCCTGCTAAATGATTGTTTTACATTTAGTGATTAATTATCCTTGTTAAAAGATAATTTGTATGGAGGGCCATACCTCAGTCATAGCCTAACTTATTTTTGTCCAAATTCTTTCCTTGGCTTGGGCCAAGGTGTCTGCCATCAATAATTCACTTTATAAATTTTGAAATTTATGTGTTAACCTGTGGGTTTTCTGCTTTTCTTCCATATAGAGAGTATCATTTTTTACTTTATGTACCTCTAGATTCTTGAATTTCTCCTGAAGTTTTCCATTTTTCTACTTTTGAAGAGACAAATCCTGCATAAGTTTATTTGTATCACCTCCTGCTGATGTAGACTATCCTACTATTGATGAAGAACTTGGTGTTGTCCTTGCAACTATGATGGGTACAATTCAAATTGATATTATAGCCATTTGAGTGGACTATTCTTTCCCTTTGAGTATACCTTAAATTTTTTCTTCCATCTTCTTAATTTGTATGTTCTATTCAATGATTAGCTTGAGCATTTCCTCTACATTTTTCTCACTTTCCTCTATCTCCTTGGTTTGGGGATCCTTTGTAGAAGGCAAGTTGAGTTGTTTTCGAAGAGTTGTAATGTCTGCATTCTTCTTCTTGATCTACAGATTTGACATATTTTGGATCGTATCCAATTTTAATCACTAAATCTTCTAATGATTTTTGTTTATTATATTTGACCGAAGAGGAAAGTTTCTCAATCTTTAATTGTGACTGGACAGTTGAAAGAGTTGTTCTCAATTTTGATAATGCCATGGCAGTGTTAGTCATTGTAGATAAAACTATTTCTTCTGACTGTATGTGCATATCTATTTGGTTAATAGGATGAATCTGTTTGGTATCAAAAGAAAATATGGTCTTTTTGTAATAAGAAGGGACCTTTGGAAAAGGGACTTGGGCCTATAAGAAATCCATTTGCATCCATCCCTTTTCACTGTCGAATGTTGTCAACAATCTATGTTGTGAAGTGGAGATTTGTTTCCAAAATTGACTGTACACTTTTGCCTTAAGAGCTTCATTATTCTACTTAATTTCTAAGAATTTGGAGAAAATATTAGGCTCACCATGTTCACTTGTTCCTACTGACTGTATAATTTCCATTGGCTCCTTTGAAATTGAAGAGGAGGATGGAGTGTTAGGAAAATTTTCCTCTGTTGCTGTAGAAACCTATGTATCACCCAAATGAATAATTTCTAGCTCTTTCTCACTTTGATTAGTTGAGATGGGGAAATTTTTCTTCTGCTTCTTCTGGTGGATGATGAATTCCTTTGCAATGCTTGCTGAAGATAATGGTTCTTATATAGGTCTCTTCTCTTGCTTGTCTTGAGAAATGGGAGTTTGGAGAGTGGAGGTGGAGATAATTTTATCCTCTGCTTCCTGTAGTGTGTTTTCTGCCCACTAATCTTGGTTCATGTATTTTTCAATTTATTTTCTATGAGTGTGATTGTAAGGCATTGTTTTCTCCTCCACCCTCAAGCTAGAGATGATACTGAATGGATCATATGACCAAGTAAAACTCCGCTGAAAATTCATCTTCTTGAGGATAGTATCTGCTTCAATTCCTGTTGTCCTGGTGTTGCATATGAATGAGCCCACATTAGTCTTGATTTTAAATTGATATTTCCTTTACCTGAAAAAAAATGTAGCTCATCCATGTTGATAATTTTCCTAATATATTCCAAAGAGAAATTTCTCATTGGAACATATTTAGGTAGCTTGTAAGGTGCCAATTCACAGCCATATAACATGATCTCTATATAATTCTGGTAAAGATATCAGTCACCTGTTTTTACTTGGCCACTCAGATGAGGAATTATTTTGATTTCTGAAGCAATCCTAGGCTCATTTTGACTGCTTAAGAGTTGATAAACTAGATGAATGGAAGAGTCAATAAAATCTGCAAATGAAAATTCATTTGAACATGACCTAACCAATGAAGTCCAATGTATGACTAATTGGTTAACACCTTGATTATCTTATTTGTGAAAGGTTATTGGTAACAAATATCCCTACCGGAAAAGGAACATATAAACCACTACAAAGGTGTACTTGAACATGCCTTGAGTGGTTAGATTCATCATCTGGTCATGCATATTACGAGCCAAGAACTGGCTCTAATTATACATGAATGTTGTTTGGATTTCCTTGGAGAAAATTGAGAAGTAACCCAAAATAGGTTCATCTATTGTTCTATTAGTTTGGTAGCCTAACAAGCATGAAATTAGAGAAATTATATGCCTAGTTGCTTTTGGGAACATAGTGGATGGATAAGGAGGATTTGTTTTTGGAAGTTCAACATCATCTGGAAGAAAATTTTCAAAATATGAGCTCTCTTAATTGGAAAGGTAAGTTTATGATATAATTCCATGAGGGAAGTTGTGGAAAAATGGCCAAGGGAGTCATTCACTGGTATTAAAAGCATATGGTTTATGGTTTCATGTGTAATGGAAATCAGAATGTCTCGATCCTAAGCTACTATGGTTCTCTTAAGATGGTCATATCTAGTTTGACACCAGGTGACTAAATCAAGAAAATTATGGGTTTGGGGAAAGGTATAACATGTGAAATAAGGTCTCCCATAGTTTGAATTCATCTTTCTTATCTAGATATTTTTTCTTTGACCAGAGATGTAATTCGTACAATTCAAATTCACATTATGTGTCTATGATTTTAAAAAACTGGTCGACTAACATGATATGGTCAAGATCTATAGTGGTGGAGACATTAGGATCTTCTTCTGTCATTGATTTCCGGCCCTTCCTTTTTGGTGCCATTTATTTCAACAGAGAACAATAAAAGAGTTTTTTTATGATAAAATGATACCTACAGAGAGTGGTCTCTGCAAATACTGATAGGCATGTGAATAACTTTGTCGATAAGGGCGATAAAAAATGAAACCAAAAGCTCAATTGTGTCTCTTTGAACTTGCAATTTGACAGAACGATAAATAGAATCAAATAATGGCATGAGGAGGGTAGTATGTTTATTTATAACATGCAAGGATTATTGTTGTGATCGATGGTTTTTGGAGAACACGCCGTGGAGGGTTTAATGACAAGCAAATAATGATAAGGTGGAGGATAACGGGTATGGTGGAATGTAATGGAAATGTTACAGGTGTCAAGATGTAATTGGGAGTCGGGAAATGAACGTTGGTGGGAAGTGAGTGAACATTGAGAGGATAGGTGGATTTTGGAGGGGGTAGATGATGGTGAGTAGTATGGATCGGGGGGTGCGAAATGATAGGGAGTTGACACATTGCAAGGGGCCCGCCAAATATGAAACGACTTTTCAGACTCGACCCCCTTTGCCATTAATGAGAAACTGAGAAAGGGGGTGAGAAATGTTAGAAAATTATATATTATGGAGCAATGCAACATATAAAATATGCAGAAAATACAAGCACACAAAACACATAAAACCATGGGACTTGGGCGATGATTGGCCATAGTGGCGTTGGGATCTGGGAGGATTTTTTGCTGACTGGTACAGTGAGAGATCAGTTTGGGATCCCGACATTGAGGGGTCTTTTCTGAGTGGTTTGACACAGGTGCATAGCAGAACCCAGAGGTTTGTATGGGATCCAGGCATTGGGTTTGAGATGCGGCGGGCCAACACATTGGCCCACATATTTCGATTTTTTTAGGGCAGGCAATCTTGGGGTGGAAGGTCTGTAATATTCCTTTTTTCGGTGTCACCTATGACAAGGCTAGGAGGGACTTCTAGAGTTAGGAGTAGACTGGTCACAGGTATAGGTTGGTGTCATCAGCAGGCCCAGGGGATTTTTGGAGGATTTTTGAGGAGTTTCTATGTGGTTGGGTGGCATTCACTTGATATATTCCATCATCAAAGCAGTTTGGCTTTCGTTCCGGTGCATTCCGACAACTTTCAGAAATTTGAGTTATTCATGGGCTTAACTCAGCTAATTACGCTCACGGTGCCATTCTAGGAGGAATACATGACTGAACACCTTATTGTAATAGCGCATTGGAACCAGGACGAGGATACCTCCACGATGGGACAGTTGGACACAAGTTTCAGTGACCAGAGGAAATGTGGTAGCCGATTTACTCTTTTATGCATTAAAAAGGAATATTTTAATAAGAGGGAAAAGTGCTCCATGAATAAAATAATAATAAAATAATTCTCTAGAAGGCTCCAAGAGATATATAAAAGAAAGGGAGGAGGCCATTGAGGGATATCTTTGGATCATATCATTTTATTGTATGAGAGGTGTGAGACGTGGTTCTCTACTTCAGTCGTAGCCCCAGGACGGAAACCCTCAGGTGATTTTGTTACACTGAAAATTGTCATCCTAACATTATGCTATGCGTATGAGCTCATTATTACTCATACCTCCCCCTTTTGCAAGTCTAACATATCAGTTCCTCATGTCAAGCCTTGAAAATTAGAGAAAAGTTCCTAAAAATCTCCTAAACTTTGGTATCCCACTTTCTCTCTATCTTTCCTGCGGTCTCGCACCTAATGTTTAGCTCTCCTCTGTACCTGAATGCACTTTCTCTTTTTTATAGGTGCGAACCCCTATAAAGATCAAAAAGGTGCAAGTAAATTCCAAAAATCTCATTTACAGTAAATTGTAGAAGCCTCTAGAAAGAATCTTGCGGTGGCAGAGCCGCTCTTTTGAGGTTCATGTATCCCTTACCTTATGGAGCTAACCCCTTGATGTGAGGAGCTTATCCCTTTAAAGGAGGATTCTATCCCTTCATAGTTGGAACTGAAAACCTCCTCTTTTCCACTATAAAAAGAGGAATTGGGTAGCCTCAAGGAGAGTTCAAGCTTTAGAATATTTGAGGTTAAGTGCTGTGAGATTCAGACTCAGTTAACTAAGAATTTTTTGAGGAGAGATTACATAGCTCTATTTGTCTTGGTTGGAGGAGTGCAGAGCTTATCAAAGTAGAGGAGACTCCTACTTCGGACCCCGGGAAGGCCTGTGCCACATCAAGGCTAAGGTTGTAAGGTTTTCCTTCTTTTGAAATTAATACAAATATACTCATTTTTCTCAATAAGTTGTTAGTTAATGGTTTATTTCATAGATTCCTTGATCACTATGATAAGCATGGTTTATGATGATGTCTATACAGGTGCTATTTAATATTTTGCTTGTTTATGACTACAGGTTTACAAGGATAACTCCTTCAAGTGCAAGAGGGATGACAATGACTTCAAACAAGCACTGGACATACGGTAAGTCTTCTACACCTCTATAGAGATTTTTGTAAATCATATATGCTTAGAGAAAGATTAGTTTATTTGGATGTTTGTTGCTAGATGCATTTAGTACTAGGGAGATCGGTCTTGTCCGCAAGACAGATTAATCCACACAAAAAATTGGCGAATATAAGGAAATGCCACAATTGTCAACTTTTCGATCGTAAGATGCGTGCACCACCCGCTCCTCTTCACCCTATAATTGATGTCAGTCCTTTTGAAAAATGGGGTATTGACTTTATTACATGTAACCCTCACTCGGCCAGGGGGCATGCGTATATTATCTTAGCAGTGGATTATTTTACTAAGTGGCCCGAGGCGATGCCTAAATTTTCAACTGACAGCAAGACTGCTGCAAATTTTGTATTTAATCACATAATTTCTAGGTTTGGTGTTCCTCAAGCCATTATTACAGATCATGGAAGTCATTTTCGGAATGTCATGATGACTGAACTGACAGATCAACTTGGCCTGCGTCACGATAGTTCCACTCCGTATTATCCGCAAGCCAATGGTCTGGTTGAAGCCATAAATAAAGTTTTAGTCACCATGATCAGACGAATTATTGGTATTCACAAGATGAATTGGAATTCAATGTTATTTTCATCACTTTGGGCATATCGAACCTCAGTAAAAACATCAACTCGTTTCACTCCCTTTGAACTGGTTTATAGTTTGGAAGTTGTGTTGCCGATTGAATGCGAAATTCCGTCATTGAAATTAGCCATAGAATTACTCCCAGCTACATCTGAAGAGGAGAAACGTTTCTTGTACTTGGCTCAGCTAGATGAGAATCGACGAAATGTTGTAATAATAAACGAGGCTCATGTCAAAAGAATAAAAGCTCATTATGATAGAAGTGTTACCCCTCGAAATTTTTCAGAAGGAGACCTAGTCTTAGTTTATGATCAAGCCAACAATAAGCTAGGAGCTGGGAAATTCATGCCCGTGCGGCATGTTCCTTTCATTGTTAAGTGAAAGCTGGCAAAAGGGGCCTATGAACTGATAGATTTTGACAGTGTCCCTTTAGATAAACCCAGAAATGGGCTTTATCTGAAGTGATATTATGCTTAAACTTGGTGTGGATATTTTTTATTAGATTAGAATTCTTTACTACTGGTGTGTCTTAGATTAGAAAAGCGTGCTTGGTTTAGAAGTGTGTTTTTTACCACTATTATTGCTTATCTGAGTTTTACTCCTGATATTGCAGATGTCGACGTCTCTTCAAACCTACATTGGTTTTGCCGATGGTGCTTGTCGTAGTACACAGAACATTTCTTCCGTAGCTTGGGTTATCTATTCACCCTCTGACGATTTAGTATCCATGCATGGGGTAAGCCTTGGTCAAGCAACGAATAATATTGTCGAATATAGTGCAGTGATTAATTTATTATCTGAATCCATATCATTTGGAATTCAAAGTTTGATTGTTAGGTTGGATTCTGAACTTGTTGTATTACATCTTAACAGGGTTTATGCCATTAGAAATCTAGTGTTATTACGATTATTTTTTAGAGTTCGTCTCTTGGAACGTGAATTTGATTACTTTGAATATCAACATATTCCAAGACATTTAAATACATTAGCAGATGCAGTTGCTTCTAGTATGATAAATCGACATTTGCAATGATCGAAATAGTAAATCAAACAAACATTCATAACATGTACATAGATAGCTAGTAAATAGCGATATATCATAGTATAGAAGTGTTTTCAAAAAAATATACATCATCTTTGATCATAGGTTGGAAACACCTTGTGATCGGAAAAATGGTAACACAAAAAGTCAAAAATATGAGTCTACGACACAATCATCCCATCACTGATGGTGATCACGATAAGAGACCACTACGTGGGCCACCCTACGTAGGAACTTTCTAAAATGCCCTGGAACACCAGTCACGTATCCCTGCAATCTGAGTGGAATCTCATCTATGTCCGTCTCTAGAATATCTAGAGTCAGACGCTCTAGGTGATGCTCTAAATCAGACAGGATTTATACTGATTGGCCTATTGGGGCTGGTGCGGCTACAACTGGTTTTCTTCTTTCATAATGCTGGGGATGGGCTGGTCGCCGTGGGCCCACATATGCATTCAAAACTTTTGGTTATTAATTTTCGAGATGATCAAAATACAAAAAAAAAATTAGAACTTATAAATTGTTGAAAATGATTTTACCTGATTCATCCCATTGTTCCCCTGCTAGGAGAGTCATCTCTCGGTCGTTGCGCAAATCTATCCCGGTTTATGGAAAGTCCTCTATAACAAAAATTTGGTGTTCCAGCCAACGAAAATATGGAGGAAATCGAACAATCTCGACACCCTCAATACCATGATGGCCATCAATGCAACCCAACGAACCATCCTAGGTTCTCGAGGTTGACCGGCATCAACAGGAATGTTTTGCAGAGCTAACATGGGGATCCTCTCTAGAGAAAAGGTGACTATGATGGATCCATATCCAAAGTTATTTATTTTTCCATTCTTCTCTCTAGTTAGTTGGCCTTTTACATTGGCCAACACAGCTTCGCGCCAGTTGAAAATGGTGCCTCGAAAATAGTCCACAGTAATGTGCATCTGGGAACCAGTAGCCACATGCAGTGCTGCACTCCCACACATTCTGGTAACAGTAAACGCAATATCTTTCAACTCGGGATGGATGATAGTTTTTATGTCAATCCATTTTTCCCTAGGGTCTGCTTGATCATTACAGAACTCTTGTCGAAGACTAGCGATAGTCTGGCCACCTGGCCTAGTCCCAAACAAGGAAATTTGTTCGCCCCTCTTGGAAAAACCAGTCAAAAAATAAATATCCTCTAGCTCAATTTCGAGCCTGTGGCCGCCAATAATGAAACACTGGTCCTATACGTTCCACCTATTTACCATCCATGTTAGGAGGTCTACCTGTGCCCTCATGCCTTGGATGGCCCAGAATTTATACAAACCACATGCTCTTAGTGCTTGCATTGTGGGCACATGGATCATTGCGGCGTCATCCACATCCTCATGCTCACGTTCTCTCCAAATCAACATCTTGTTAATCCTACAGTGCATAAAAATATATGTTAGAACAATCTAATTTGAAAATTTTTGGGTGGCGAATGAGAAATTTGCTTTTGAAATTTAAATATGCGAGGACAACACTTTGTCTTCATACACAGTGCGTAGGAATGCATGCGCGTAGTGGGATAAGTGCGAACCCACGACTTTTTTCTACAGAGGAAAAATTCGGGGTCTGCAGGGCCCATGTGTTGCACCTACGGACCCTCGCAGGCGATTTTTTAAAACATATTTTTCCCTTAAAAATGAAATATAAAGCCTAAAAATGAAATGTAAATGGATGAAATGCAAGTTTAGGAGGTCGTGGATTACCTAGAGCTAACGGTTCTCGATTTCGTCGGATAGATTTTCTAGAATCTTCACAAGAAAATTTTTACCCAAAATCTTTTACTTTTCACTCTGAACTCGAACAGTAAAAATGAAGTTGAAAAAGTCATTTTTATAAGTTTTTTCGAATAAATAAATTCTTAATTTGTTTATTTTTTACTTTAAAAGGGTATTTTTTAAATAATTTTGACTTATCTTAAATAGGTATGTGTAATGTTTCAAGTTTTTGTGAAAAAATTGGATTTTTCAGGAGAATTGATCATTTTTCAACAAAGAGTATACTTTTATCACTTTTTCGGACTCTTTCAAAAAATTTACGAAAAAGCGAAACATTGGAGTTCTCTTTTAAGCCCTTTTCAAACTCTCTAAACATGAAAAGATTGTCGAGTACTTGATTATTCAAACTCGTTAAAGTAAATGAATGATCGTCCCTTCAGTATAAGTTTACCCCTTTTAGAGACTGAAATGGACTATTTACGAAAAAGGTATACGTTGACTAATTACGGTCAATAGAGTTCTCTCTCGCATTATTTTATCCTTTTTCGAGCCCGAGAGACTAAATTTACGAAAAAGTACACCCATGGATTTTTCTTAAGCTTTTTCTTCTGACTCCCTAAAATTGAAAAACACCGAGTTTCTCCTATACTGGACACGTTAAAATTTAACAATAAAGGACCTGTTCAATTTCAAATAGGAACGAACCACTCCTTCTTAGGGTTTGAATCTTAAACTAAGTTGGACTCATCTGAAGGATGAGCTTATAAACAAGAAAATTTTATCCTCCTCAAGCTTGTCAAAAATAAAGAGGTACTTTCCAGAAATGGTGGGGGAAAAGAGAGAAAATGGGACTGTTATTTTATTTTTGATTTTTCGAAAATACAGTTAACCACTCTTGAATACGACACTTTCATTCACCTCGGTTGGGAAATCCTTTGCCTAACAGTTAATCAAACCACATTGAAAGTCTTCATCCAGTTTCTGGGTATTAGCTTTGGGTCAATTGTTACCAAGCCATCTGTAGTGTCGTTATGTGTTCAAGAGGATAGTTCAAATAAACCATTCATCTACAAAATATCTGTCATCCATTTTGACCATCCTTGAGTCAGTCCTTGCCAATATATTTTCAAAACTTGATCTATGATTTTTTGTTGTGGTTTTTCCTACGACGAATCACTTTCTATCGACGAAAACTCATTATCTAGCAAGTTGATCTAGAAATCGTCAGTACCTTGAAATCTGCATGCCTCAATGGCAGGTTTCTCACCTTCGAAGACAGGTTACATCATTTACCTTCGATCGAATGATTCCGTGACATGTTCGACTTCAGCTCATTCATTCACATTTCATGGAGTGTACTAGGTGCTTTGAGAGCCATTGAAATTACTGGTGGTTATTCTCACACTTGTTAACAGTTTACATCATTGGTTGGTAATCAAGTGGTTTCTACCATGTTCGACTTCGACACACTCATTCACATGGATAGAATCGTACTAGTTCAAGATGCGGAAATCAAGACCCTGGATCTAGTTTCTACCATCCAGGTTGCGACGAATTTTGTTATCATTTATACAGTAAAATATTTACAAACAGATGGTTGCGTCCATACTATGTCTACACATGTCTATATTGTTATGTACTCAAAATCATTCCTATATCAGAACAGTTTGAATTAGTCTCTAGTTAGTTTTGATCCGAGTATGGGAATGCCTACCTCAGCGATGATATATATATATAATTTTGCATTGAATGTTTTTACAGGTTCCAACTGAGGTGACCACAGGATGATCCTTGAAATGATAAAGTACTGCACTCTTCATATATGACAGACTTCAGCATCATCTATTCCAGACTTTGCACTTTAGGGGGCAATCTGTTACACTGAAAATTGTCATCCTGACATTATGCTATGTGTATGAGCTCATTATTACTCATACTTCTCCCTTTGCAAGTCTAACATATCAGTTCCTCATGTCAAGCCTTGAAAATCAGAGAAATGTTCCTAAAAATCTCCTAAACTTTGGTGTCGCACTTTCTCTCTATCTTGCCTATGGTCCCGCACCTAATGTTCAGCTCTCTTGCGTACCTGAACGCACTTTATCTGTGTTAAAGGTGCAGACCCCTGTAATATCAAAAAGGCACAAGTAAATTCCAAAAATCTCAATAAAAGTGAATTCTAGAAGCTTCCAGAAAATATCTTGCGGTGATAGAACCGCTCTTATGAGGTGCATGTATCCTTTACCTTATGGAGCTGACCTCTTGATGTGAGGAGCTTATCCCTTTGAAGGAGGATTCTATCCCTTCATAATTGGAACAGAAAACCTCCTCTTTTCCACTATAAAAAGAGGCATTGGGTAGCCTCAAGGAGAGTTCAAGCTTTAGGATATTTGAGGTTAAGTGTTGTTGAGATTCAGACTCAGTTAACTAAGACTTTTGTGAGGAGAGATTACATACCTCTATTTGTCTTGGTTGGAGGAGTGCAGAGCTTATCAAAGTAGAGGAGACTCCTGCTTCGGACCCCAGGAAGGCCTGTGCAACATCAAGGCTAAGGTTGTAAGGTTTTCCTTCTTTGGAATTAATACAAATATACTCATTTTTCTCAATAAGTTTTTCAGGTTAATGGTTTATTTCATATTCCTTGATCACTATGATAAGCATGGTTTATGATGATGTCTATAACAGTGCTATTTAATATTTTTCTTGTCAAATATCGCAGGTTTACAAGGATAACTCTCAAGTGCACGAGGGACGACAACGACTTCAAACAAGCACCGGACATACCGTAAGTCTTCTACACTTTTATAGAGCTTTGTAAATCATATATGCTTAGAGAAAGATTAGTTTATTTGGTTGTTTGTTGCTAGATACATTTATTACTAGGGAGATCGGTCTGTCCACAAGACGGATTAATCCACACAACAAATTGGTGACTCTAAGGAAATGCCACAATTGTCAACTTTTCGATCATAAGATGTCATGTTGCACCACCCACTCCTATTCACCCTATAATTGCTATCGATCCTTTTGTGAAATGGGGTATTGACTTTATTACATGTAACCCTCACTCGGCCGGGGGGCATGCGTATATTATCTTAGCAGTGGATTATTTTAGTAAGTGGGCCGAGGCGATGCCTACATTTTCAGCTGACGACAAGACTGCTGCAACTTTCGTATTTAATCACATAATTTCTAGGTTTGGTGTTCTTAAAGCCATTATTACAGATCATGGAAGTCATTTTCGGAATGTCATGATGACTGAACTGACAGATCAACTTGGCCTGCGTCATGATAGTTCCACTCTGTATTATCCGCAAGACAATGGTTTGGTTGAAGCCATAAATAAAGTTTTAGTCACCATGATCAGATGAATTATTGGTATTCACAAGACGAATTGGCATTCAATGTTATTTTCAGCACTTTGGGCATATCTAACCTCAGAAAAAACATCAACTGGTTTCACTCCCTTTCAACTGGTTTACGGTTTAGAAGTTGTGTTGCCGATTGAATGAAAAATTCTATCATTGAAATTAGCCATATAATTACTCCTAGCCACGCCTGAAGAGGATAAATGTTTCTTGTACTTGGCTCAGCTAGATGAGAATTGACGAAATGCTGTAATAAAAAATGAGGCTCATGTCAAAAGAATAAAAGCTCAGTATGATAGAAGTGTTACCCCTCGAAATTTTTCAAAAGGAGACCTAGTCTTAGTTTATGATCAAGCCAACGATAAGCTAGGAGCTGGGAAATTCATGCCCATGTGGCATGGTCCTTTCATTGTTAAGCGAAAGCTGGAAAAAGGGGCCTATGAACTGATAGATTTTGACGGTGTCCCTTTAGATAAACCCAGAAATGGGCTTTATTTGAAGCGATATTATGCTTAAACTTGGTGTGGAGATTTTTTATTAGATTAGATTTATTTACTGTTGGTGTGTCTTAGATTAGAAAAGTGTGCCTAGTTTAGAAGTGTGTTTTTTACCACTATTCCTGCTTATCTGAGTTTTACTCCTGATATTGCAGATGTCGACGTCTCTTCAAACCTACATTGGTTTTGCTGATGGTGCTTGTCGTAGTACACGGAACATTTCTTCCGCAACTTGGGTTATCTATTCACCCTCTGACGAGTTAGTATCCATGCATGGGGTAAGCCTTGGTCAAACAACGAATAACATTGCTGAATATAGTGTAGTGATTGAGTTATTATCTGAATCCATATCATTTTGAATTCGGAGTTTTATTGTTAGGTTGGATTTTGAACTTGTTGTATTACAACTTAACAGGGTTTATGCCATTAGAAATCCAGTGTTATTATGGTTATTTTTTAGAGTTCGTCTCTTGGAACGTGAATTTGATTACTTTGAATATCAACATATTCCAAGACATTTAAATACATTAGCAGATGCAGTTGCTTCTAGTATGATAAATTGACATTTGCAATGATCGAAACAGTAAATCAAACAAACATTCATAACATGTACACAGATAGTCGATAAATAGTGATATATAATAGTATAGAAATGTTTTCAAAAAAATATACATCATCTTCGATCATAGGTTGCAAACACCTTGTGATCGGAAAAATGGTAACACAAAAAGTCAAAAATATGAGTCTATGACACGATCATCCCATCATTGATGGTGATCATGATAAGAGACCACTGCCCGAGCCACCCTACATAGGAACCTTCTAAAAGGTCCTGGAACACCAATCACATATCTCTGCAATCTGACTGGAATCTCATCTATGTCTGTCTCTCGAATATCTAGAGTTAGACGCTCTAGGTGATGCTCTAAATCAGACGGGATTTCTGCTGATTGGCCTACCGGGGTTGGTGTGGTTGCAACTGGTTGTCTTCTTTCATAAGGCTGGAGATGGGCTGGTCACCGTGGGCCCACATCTGCATTCAAAAATTTTGGTTATTAATTTTCGAGATGATCAAAATACAAAAAAATTAGAACTTAAAAATTGTTGAAAATAATTTTACCTGATTCATCCCACTGTTCCCCTACTAGGAGAGTCATCTCTCGGTCACCGCGGAAATCTATCCCGGTGTATGGAAAGTCCTCTATAACAAAAAGTTGGCATTCTAGCCAACAAAAATGTGAAGGAGGAAACCAAACAATCTTAGCGCCCTCAATACCGTGACGGGCCATCAATGCATCCCAACGAACCATCCTAGGTTCTCGAGGTCGACCGACATCGATAGGAATGCTCTGCGGAGCTAACATGGGGATCCTCTCTAGAGAAAAGGTGACTACGATGGATCCATATCCAAAGTTATTTAGTTTTCCATTCTTCTCTCTAGTTAGTTGGCCTTTTACATTGGCCAACACATCTTCGCACCAGTTGAAAATGGTGCCTCGAAAATAGTCCACAGCAATGCGCATTTGGAAACCGGTAGCCACATGCAGTGTTACACTCCCACACAGTCTGGTAACAGTAAACGCAATAAATTTTAGCTCGGGACGGATGATAGTTTTTATGTCAATCTGTTTGTCCTTGGGGTCTGCCTGATCATTACAGAACTCTTGTTGAAGACTAGCGACAGTCTGGCCACCTGGCCTAGTCCCAAACAAAGAAAGTTGTTTGCCCCTTTTAGACAAACCAGTCAGGAAATAAATATCCTCCAGCACAATTTTGAGCCGGTGGCCGCCAATAATGAAACACTGGTCCTGTACGTTCCATTTGTTTACCAACCATGTTAGGAGGTCTACCTGTTCCCTCATGACTTGGATGGCCCAGAATTTATACAAACCGCATGCTCTTAATGCTTGCATTGTGGGCAAATGGAGCATTATGGCGTCATCCACATCCTCATGCTCACATTCTCTCCAAATCAACATCTTGTTAATCATACAATGCATAAAAATATATGTTAGAACAATCTAATTTGAAAATTTTTGGGCGGCAAATGAGAAATTTGTTTTTGAAATTTAAAAACGTGGGGACCGCAATTTGTCTTCATATACAGTGTGTAGGAACGCACACGCATTGTGGGACAGCTGCAGACCCACGAATTTTTTCTACATAGGAAAAAGTCGGGGTCCGCAGGGCCCATGTGTTGCACCTGCGGACCTCCGTGGGCGATTTTTAAAAAATATATTTTTCCCTTAAAAATAAAATCTAAAGCCTAAAAATGAAATGTAAATGAATGAAATGCAAGATTAGGAGGTCATGGATTACTTGGAGCTGACGGTTCTCAATTTCGTTGGATGGATTTTCCAGAATCTTCATAGGAACTTTTTTACCCAAAAAATTTTACTTTTCACTCTAAACTTCAACGGTAAAAAAGAAATTGAAAAAGTCCTTTTTATAAGTTTTTTCGAATAGATAAATTTTTAATTTGTTTATTTTTTACTTTAAAAAGGTATTTTTGAAAGCATTTTTACTTATCTGAAACAGGTATGTGTAATGTTTCAAGTTTTTGTGCAGAAATTAGATTTTTCAGGAGAATTGATCATTTTTTAACAAAGAGTATACTTTTATCACTTTTTTGGACTCTTTCAAAAATTTACGAAAAATCGAAACATTGGGGTTCTCTTTTAAGCCCTTTTCAGACTCTCTAAACATGAAAATATTTTCGAGCACTTGATTATTTGAACTCATTAAAGTAAATGAATAATCGTCCCTTCAGTATAAGTTTACCCCTTTTACGGACTGAAATGGACTATTTACGAAAAAGGTATATGTTGACTAAATATGGTCAATAGAGTTCTCTCCCGCATTATTTTATCCTTTTTCGGGCCTGAGAGACTAAATTTACGAAAGATTACACCCATGGAGTTTTCTTAATTTTTTTCTTCTGACTCCCTAAAATTGAAAAACATCGAGTTTCTCCTATACTGGACTCGTTAAAATTTAACAGTAAAGGACCTGTTCAATTTCAAACAGGAACAGACCACTCCTTCTTAGGGTTCGAATCTTAAACTAAGTTGGACTCATCTGAAGGATGAGCTTATAAACAAGGAAATGTTATCCTCCTCAAGCTTGTCAAAAATAAAGAGGTACTTGCCAACAATGGTGGAGGAAAAGAGAGAAAAATGGACTTGTTTGTTGTATTTTGATTTCTTGAAAATCCAGTTAACCACTCTTGAACACGACACTTTCATTCACCTGGGTTGGGAAATCCTTTGCCTAACAGTTAATCAAACCACATTGAAAGTCTTCATCCGGTTTCTGGGTATTAGCTTCGGTTCAATTGTTACCAAACCATTTGCAGTGTCGTTATGTGTTCAAGAGGATAGTTCAAATAAACCATTCACCTGCAAAATATCTGTCATCCATTTTGACCATCCTTGAGTTAGTCATTTCCAATATATTTTCAAAACTTGATCTATGATTTCGTGTTGTGGGTTTGCCTATGACGGATCACTTTCTATCGACGACAACTCATTATCTAGGAAGTTGATCTAGAAATTGTTAGTACCTTGAAATATGCATGCCTCAATGGCAGGTTTCTCGCCTTCAACGACAGGTTACATCATTGACCTTCGATCGAATGATTCCGTGACATGTTCAACTTCAGCTCATTCATTCACATTTCATGGATTGTACTGGGTACTTTGAGAGCCATTGAAATTACTGGTGGTTACTCTCACACTTGTTAACAATTTACATCATTGGCTGGTAATCAAGTGGTTTCTACCATGTTCGACTTCGACACATTCATTCACATGGATAGAATCGTACTAGTTCGAGATGCAGAAATCAAGATCCTAGATCTAGTTTCTACCATCCAAGCTGCGAGTAATTTTTTTATCATTTATACAGTGGACTATTTATAAACAGATGGCTGCATCCATACTATGTCTACACATGTCTATACTATGATGTATTCAAAATCATTCCTATATCAGAACAATTTGAGTCATCTTCTAGTTAATTTTGATCTAAGTATGGGAATGCCTACCTCAACGATGATATGTATACATATATATTTTGCATTGAATGTTTTTACAGGTTCTGACTGGGGTGTCCATAATATGATCCTTGAAATGATAAAGTACTGCACTCTTCATATATGATAGACTTCAGCTTCATCTATTCCAGACTTTGCACTTTAGGGGGCAATCTGTTACACTGAAAATTGTCATCCTGACATTCTACTATGTGTATGAGCTCATTATTACTCATACATCCCCCTTTTGCAAGTCTAACATATCAGTTCCTCATGTCAAGCCTTGAAAATTAGAGAAAAGTTCCTAAAAATCTCCTAAACTTTAGTATCGCACTTTCTCTCTATCTTTCCTGTGGTCCCGCACCTAATGTTTAGCTCTCCTGCATACCTGAATGCACTTTCTCTGTGTTATAGGTGCAAACCCCTATAAAGATCAAAAAGGCGCAAGTAAATTCCAAAAATCTCATTTACAGTAAATTCTAGAAGCCTCTCGAAAGAATCTTGCAGTGTCAGAACCGCTCTTTTGAGGTTCATGTATCCCTTACCTTACGGAGCTAACCCTTGATGTGAGGAGCTTATCCCTTTGAAGGAGGATTCTATCCCTTCATAGTTGGAACTAAAAACCTCCTCTTTTCCACTATAAAAAGAGGCATTGGGTAGCCTCAAGGAGAGTTCAAGCTTTAGAATATTTGAGGTTAAGTGCTGTTGAGATTCAGACTCAGTTAACTAAGAATTTTGTGAGGGGAGATTACATACCTCTATTTGTCTTGGTTGGAGGAGTGCAGAGCTTATCAAAGTAGAGGAGACTCCTTCTTTGGACCCCAGGAAGGCCTGTGCAACATCAAGGCTAAGGTTGTAAGGTTTACCTTCTTTTGAAATTAATACAAATATACTCATTTTTCTCAATAAGCTGCCAGTTAATGGTTTGTTTCATAGATTCCTTGATCACTATGATAAGCATGGTTTATGATGATGTCTATACAGGTGCTATTTAATATTTTTCTTATTTTTGACTGCAGGTTTACAAGGATAACTCCTTCAAGTGCACGAGGGACGACAACGACTTCAAACAAGCACTGGACATACGGTAAGTCTTCTACACCTCTATAGAGATTTTTTTAAATCATATATGCTTAGAGAAATATTAGTTTATTTGGATTGTTTTTGCTAGATACTTTTAGTACTAGGGAGATCGGTCTTATTCACAAGACAGATTAATCCACACAACAGATTTGTGAGTGTTGGACGAAAACCCAACTCTCTTGAGGAGACTTCACTCAGAAGTTTCACAGAGCTTCAGGGATTGGTGTGAGGATCATTCAGATCTTCAACTTGTGCTTCATCATCTTTAGTGGGTTTAGTGACAGCTGTTTTTGGAGGGAGAGTGCAACAGTTCAGTTTTGAGGCCAGCGTAGTGCAGTAGCTCATCTTGGTGGCCAGTTCTCTATCTCAGCGCTTCTTTGGGTCAAATGTATTTGTAACCCCAGTTATTATCTATAATAAAATGCTGAGATTCTTCCTATTTGACGTGTTGATAGATTTCAATGCTTATGTGTTTATTTTACATGCCAATCTTTTGTTGAGTAAATAGTAATTTTACGGCATATTGTGGAGTTTAGTTATTTTTTTGCATTTTTAATTAAAATATCCCATCCGGGATATTACACACCACTTCTACTTAAGCATGAGCAACTGCATGATGGGCATGGAAGCACTTTGGAGAATGAATTTGGCATGGGGGACGTCAAAATAGAAGACAACAGCATGTGCGGAGCTTCACATTTCAGATCTTTAGTGTTGTCTCTTAGGAGGGTTGATCCATATTAGAGGTCTCAAATTTTGGTAGAGTACTCCAAGGATCTTGGTGCTTGCATGATTCTTGATGACCAGGAAAGAGATGATAGATACATGGTGGATGATGAGTTCATATATTCTTATGGCAGAGTCTTCTTGACTAGAGCCTCTGAGCTCAAGAAGAAGCTACTACATGCATCACATGTGGACTTTCTTTCCATGCACTTTGATGCATATCATTCCTTGATGAAGGAGTTCACTTGGGAGGGAATACAACAAGATATATTTCAGCATATGGAGAGATGCATAGCCCAGATGGTGATGGAGAGGTTGTCACAACCACTTCCCTATTCATTGAGAGTGAGGGAGAACTTTCAATTGAGCCATTTGAGCTTAATGACCAAGGTACATGGTAGAGGATGTACACTTATGCATTATGATTTGTGTTCCTTTACTTTTTGTGAGTAGCATATTGTACCAAGGAGGATCTTTCCTTCTTGAATATTGTATTATGATGTACTTGAGGCCATTTGCAACATTGATGTTGGCCATTCTATTGGTGGGTAGTGGGAGAGGCCACATGATTCTTGGTGTGCACCATTGGCACCACATCTTACTTTTATGATCCTATCTTGTAGGATGATTGTGGTAGCAAACAAGTGGATGAAAGGAAAATTTTTATTTTGTGTTTTGAGGCAGGCAGGGGATGCACTATGTTGGTTCCACTTGTGGAACTATGATCCACATAATGGTTATCATATGGCAACTTGTTTCTATTTGCTTTTGCTTCTATATATTGATGATGCTCTTATTTTTATGAGAATCTTGGTTGGGAGGATGGCACAAGAGTTGGAGGTGCCCATTGGGAGTATGATTCTCCCTACTTCATATGTTGTATATTTTAGAAGAAACAATGGGAAAACCATGATTGCCCCACTACATCTCTTGTCTTCATGTGGGAGGAGCCATTTGGAGAACTTGAGTTCTTGGGAGAGGCACTTCATGGATGTTTTGTTTGGTGGGGTGACTTGGGTCATTCTTGAAGGCCATAATATTTCAGCCCAAGATAAGCAGCAGCCCCATACATACCATAAATGGAGAGGGAAACAAATTGGGTGGAAAAATTCAATCTCTCCATGTAGCCCCAATACATTGCATAAACTGCGGGTTGAGGATTTATTTGATGAGCTACCTAGAATGGCTCATTTAATTTGGATGATAGCATGGTGTTGACAGGAAAAAATGTCCGGCCAACAGTAAGGGATCTCCCCGGTGAAAATTCCTAATTATACTCTAAACCATTTGTGATAGGGATCCCGTCCAGGGTGTGGGTCTAGCTACTGCTGAATATTCCTTTTCTTGGACACAAACGAGCCCTGCAGACCTGTGAACACACGATTATCTAGATGGTACAAGGAAAATGGTTGATGAGTCTCAATGAACATAAAACACTATGAATAGCAAGATGAGTTAAAGCGTGCATCCAAAGGAAATGCTGTTAGCAGCACATCATTAGGGTCACGCTTGTAAAATCTGTTCAACTCACAAAAGAAATAGTTCTTTATGGTTAGAGCACCCTTCATTTCCTTAAGCGGTCTCAAGAGATGAGATAAATGTTAGTAACATAGTTGCTAACATTTTCTAAATAACAACCTAACATCATTAACACATTTAGTGAGTTGAAATGTATAAATGATATAAGAAAAAAACACAGATGAATTAATCAGAAAGATATTAGATACATAAGAAAAATATTCACAGTGTTAACACATTAATTCTCATCGAATCCAAGAGTGAATCAAAACAACTACTTGTATTCATTCATAGAAAAGTGCATTCAATGCTATACAATTCTCTTGCTCCTTTGGAGTCCCAAAAAAAATATCCTTTACAATTCCCCGAAGGGGGTATTTATAGGACAAAATTGACCCTTTGGTATCCTTGAATTTTCGTCTTCCTGACCGTTGGGATGCTCTACGACTTGATTGAATTCACGACTTGCGACCTGGGCTATAAATACGACCTATGACCCCTTGGCTGTTGCTACCTGTGACCTCTTCTATTTTCTGCAATATGTGACTTGCTCATGGAGTAGTTGGGTGATTGCGAGGTCAGGGACATCTACCTGCTATTGTTCTTTAAGATAACTCTGTCAAGCCCGATAATCTACAGCTACTAGGGAGACCTAAGGTGTATCCTCTCTCAACCTGTGAAGACACTTGAGAGAATTTGGAATCAAAGTTTCCCTCTTGATTGTGATCTAATTAGCCAAGGAGGCAAGTTTGGTGTAGATCTAGACCGGTGTCACGATGAATTGAACCATGTTTTCTTGTGATGCCAGCAGGTCTTAAAAGGCGATTGCTTGCCTTATGGGCTATAGGGATGCTTGGATATATTTGGAGACTTCTTCCCACGTTTTCTCTTCACCTAGTGCACCCAGAGATGGGATGTGGTGTAATTCAGCCATTGAGTCGACGCCACTAATCAGATGTTCATATGCGGACATTACTTTTTCCAAATCCTTGATGAGTTTCTCCTTGGATTGTAACTCTATCTTGATTTTAACCTTGTCATTCACAGTGGAAATCCAATCTTTTCTAGGAAAAGTGGTCGGAGCTTGTGGATACCTATTAGACCACTCTGGTATCCTGTCCAAGGCAGTAGAGGCTTCCCTTAGCTGTGTGTTTCTCCTCTTGGTTTCTGCTTGTGCTTTCAGTAGTGGCAAAATGGTTTTTTTTATTGTGAAAATTTCTTCGTACACTTGTTTCATGGTGGCCTCCAAAGTGACCAGCTCTCCCTAAACAGTGAGTGATATTTCATTAGTAGGGGTATTCCTATCCTCAAGTTGTCGGACCTCTTCTTGTAGTGCCTTATTTTCTTGTTATAATTTAACTATCTTGAGTTCGGAGGCCTGTAGTATATTCTTCAGGGATAGAATTTCTCTACTCATCCTGCTTACATTATCCTCGGTAGCTGCTGCAAAAGTGGTATCGGCTGATGCAATCATAACCGGATTGGTCCTGGTGTCCAAGACTATATTCTTCTCTGTAGTGACTATAAAGGGTGCAGCAGGGTCCCGTGCCAAACATCTTCTCTTTTCTTGCCTGATCTTGTGTGTGAATTGATCGTAGGTGAGTCTAGTGAGATCAAGCGCTCCCTCATCTAGATCCTCGGAGGTACCCAATTCCGAGTGGGCAAACCACACATGGGTTGCAGGAGTTGTTTGGGGTACCACGATGTGTGGAAATCCAATCTTATTCTCTGTCTCGGGGCACGGTGTCTCACTTCCTTCGGTTCCTTTGGAGGAATCTTCCTTTGAATTCCTACTTTCTTCCTCTCTCCTCTTCTGTTCTATTTCTGCTCTATCTTTTTCTTCTTTCAGTTGGCGCTTTGCTTCTGCTTTGTCCTGTTCTTCCTTTAGTCAGCGCTCAGATTTTTCTTTGTCTTTTTCTTCCTTCAGTCGACGCTTAGCTTCTGCCCTATCTTGATCTTCCTTTAGCTGGAACTCAACTTCTGCCTTTTCTTCCTCTTATTCTTCTTGCGGTCTTCCTCTGCCCACTTCTTCCTTTGCTCCTCTTTCAGTTACTTCTTTCATTGTCCTCCTCTTCTTTTCCTTTTCTTCAGCCTCTTGTTGAGCTTTATCCTCCTTTTCTCTTTGTTGGGTGGAATAGTTATGGCCCGTACCAGTCCTTGGCTTCTTGGCTATGGAGGATGGGGCTCCTCTTAGCGTATGGATCCTTTCTTCTAAAGTCTAGTTGTCCTGCTCCTCTTGATCACTTGATTCTTTTGGAGCAGCCTCTCTATCTTTGTTGTACTAGTTTTTTATTCTATCTTTAGTTGGACAGTCAGTATGCTGGTAACTCCATTTAAATTTGGCCTGCTTGCAGTGTGCGGGGATGATTCTCTCGGGATCATATGTCTGGTGTGCCAAGGGAGGCAGATAGAATCCCATGATCTGTTCGGCTTCTACCTCTACGTCCCTAAAATCCTTCACTGTGTAGGCGCCGATGGTGAGCGACATATTAGGCCATGGCTTCTTCTTACCCTTAGTGAGGACTTTGGAGAAACAACCTAACATCTGATAAAAAGTTTCTTGGAGGAGAAGTTTGTCTATTATGAACTGAGGCAATGTGTTAGGGGCCTTGAGTGACCCAAAAACTTGGATGAAAGTACTATTAGTGTCAGGAAACCAGTGGGCCACTTCAGTTATTTTCTCCATGGCTCACACGTACATGCATGAGGGGTCTTTTATGAATAGTTTCACGTAGAATGCAGGGATGAAGCTACCTGCGTTTGACTCCATGTCTTGCTTATACCTGGAATCCCAAAACACCATTAGATATTTATGAATTGGACCGCCATGCTCTAGGTCCCAGTTATGCGACCACCCCTCAAAATGGCACCTTACACACACTGCATCCAGGAGATAAGATGCCATATAAAATTCTGACACATACCCTTCATCAGGTGCTAGTGTTGTAGATATGTTCGACCTGAGGGTCACTACTATCATGTTGGCCCAGTTGAAGCAAGTGTCGTACATAGTGATAGAGTACATCAGAGAGACCTAAGCACCATTGGAAAAGGCTGCATATGGGTGGCCATACATCCTATATAGCATCGTGGATACGAATTTGTAGACCTTCCTCAGACCTACTGTCTGATATTCTTGGTCTTTCTTGAGCCAGAACTTTTCTAGGTCCTCCCACCATCCTTTCAAGGTCTATGGTATGGGAACTACATGAGTAGTGGCCCGCTCCTCAGTGAAGGTATGCTCTCGGGCGAGATGTGCATAATAGAATTCTGCATCTTTCCCCTTTAGATTTGCAAAGGACTTCTCGGCATGATCCTGAATGACCTAGATATTGGGGTCGAGCCTTTGCAGGATCCATTCAATCAGCTCTGCACATGGGAATACAAGCGGATGGGCCCCCGTGTATTGCAACTTGACCTCTTAACCTGAATGTATACCGTTCAGTCTAGGAGGTCCTCCAGAAATTTAGGCTTTGTAAATTTTTGATACACCTGATACCAGCTCATACTGTCCCCTTTGCCGAATGTGCAGGCGGTGTCTCCATAATTAGGGGGGAGAGGAACAGGTACTTCCTCCTCTAAGATTTCTATCTGAGGGATTTTGTTTCTTTTTGCGAAATATTGGAGGCCCCATATCACTCGAGGCTGACGAGATGGATACGCACTCTAGCTTAGCTTCAAGTTCCCCTGGCATGCTCATAAAAAAATCCCACGATAAGAAAGATGCCATAATTTATAAATAATTGGGCTGTTCCTACCTTTTCTCAATTATTTTTAAGAAAGTGGGTGAACATGTGACCTGGCGACCTTGTGACTGGGTCGCTGGGTCGCTAGGTCGCATTGGTTTAAATTTTCAAAAAAAAATGACTTAGCGATCTGGTGACTTGCAACTAGATCATGAGGTCGCAAGGTCACTGGGTCGCGATGGTTGAGATCTTCACGGAAGTGCGACCTGGTGACTTAGTGACTCACGATCGGGTCGCAAGGTCTTTGAGTCGCGAAGTCATGCTACTCTGAATTGTTTCGTGAAATGCGACCTGGTGACCCTCCGACTTAGCGACTGGTGTCGCGGAGTCACGGGGTCGCGCGCTCGCTCTAGGGCTTGGTGGATGTGCAGAGAAAAGAAGGTTTTAAGAAAACACACACAGCAACCACAAAGTCATCGATTGGGTCATAGAATTCCTCTTTGGTGGGTAAGGCAAGGTCTTTGAGGAAGGTAGGGAGGCAGATAGGCTTGCAAAAAAAAATACAAGGATTTGAATGGGTAAAAACTTGAAGGAGGTAGGAAAGCTCGCGGAATGATTACTTAGGAGCTTAATCAAAGACATAACAGGGATAAAATAGGCTAGGGGCAAGGGGAATAAATAACAATAATTAATCTAGGAAGGAAACAGTAGGAGGATTAGGCAACTTACTCGGGAAAAATGAGCTCCAGCTGGCTTGTTAGAGGCATTTTATTTCTCCGTCGTGCTGGTTAAATGCGACCTATGCGACCCTTCTATATATAAAGGGGTCACACGTGTGGGCAAGAAATGAGGGTCACAAGGTCAAAAATGAGCTACGTTGATCAAATGTGTGACTTAGTGACTCTACGACCTTGCGACCTAGGGGTCACGAGGTCATAGGGTCGCAAAGTCACAAATGTTTGGTTTTGGGATGATGTGTGACCTCACGACTTTGCGACCTGAGGGGTCACAAGGTCGCGAGGTTGAAAATTAAAAAAGTTAACCAGATTTGTGACTTAGTGACTTGAAATTTTGAAAAGGTGAATTTAGGCCTGACTCCATTTTCAAAAAGGTTAGGGGCTCTAAATTTAAGAAGAGAAAAATTGTGTAGGGTGTTGTAGTAGCTACAACAAATGGCGATTCACTAGTAGGACCCAGGATCTCTGCCGGTGCTTCATCGGGTGGGGGATGGGGGGCTTAGCCTACTGATCCTTTTACTTCATGCGTAGCACTACTTTCTTCCTCAGCCCTTGTATGTTTGCTCCACCTATCTGCATGTCCCAGGATGTTGGTCCAACATATTTCATTCTTGGAGACCAGACGAAAAGATTGGAGTAACCTCAGGGATTTCTAGGATTTGGTATAATTATTTTGTCCTCATCGTGTTGCTTCGCTGCCAGTGAACCTAGTGGTCCTGGCAGAGTCACTTCCTAGGAGTCACAAACGTTTCTTCACTGCTAGCAAGCCTGGTTAGTACCTCGGCAGAGTCGTCGCATCGCCTCTCTTCTCACGAAGGCTTTCTCAATCCTTTACCCTTATTTCATGTGCTAATTTGCACTTATTTTAAATGTTCTTGGGGCACTTATTTGACTATGCTCAAGGCACTTATTTTATTGTGGCATTTATTTCCTGGGCAGATGAGGGATCCGGACTTATTTTGCTTGCAAGAGAGGTTGCTCCTGGTCTATATGAGGAATTTTGGGTTTTCCTGGATGTCCTTTTGTTTCCTGTGGTCAGATCTATCCCTTTTCGTCTAGTGACTGATTACACCAGGACTTTATTTTGTACAGCAGTCCCCTGGGCCAGCATATTAGGTAGGCTACCTGCACTTGGTTCCTGGGATTTGGCTGTGTTTCCCCATTAAATGCATATCACAGGCAAGCTCGTGCTAATTTTATGTTTTAGGAGTGATTCTTCACCAGCATAGATTCCATCACAGCATGCCAATTGAGTAACTTCTACATCTCTCCTTCAACTTGGGATGCTACCAGGGAAGGGTCAATGGGAGCTTGCTAGAAACAAGCAACTTATTGAAAACAAAAAAAAAATGAGAACAAAAACAAAACAAGGAAAGAAAAACAAAAAAAAAATATGGTACAGAGTATGATGACGGCCCCCCTAGGGCTGTCAAGTAAAATAGTGTTTAAGGTCATGCCCGTTTACTGGGAGGACCTCAATTCTCCCTTCAAGGGTCTGTAACCTGTAGGTGTGGGAGTCAAATTTTTCTTTAATCTGGAAGGGACCTGTCCATAGGGCCTGGAATTTGGAGTGTTTTCATTTATCCTCGTGAGCTTTTTCCCATTTGAGGACAAGGTCACCTACTTCAAAATATTTGTTTCCGGCAGACTTCTTGTCAGACCATTGTTTTATTTGACTTTCGTGGATGGCGAATTTTTCCCGGGTTTTCAGCCTTTCCTCCTCCAGCTTCAACAATGTGTCTGTTTGAGCTTGTAAGGAAGGGAAAGGGGTGCCATGAGTTTCTTGAGATAGTTGAAGGGTTGGGAGAGACAAGTTGGGAGGAAGAATAGCCTCTTTTCCGTACACAAGAAAAAATGGGGAGGTGCCCAAAGATGAGTTGGGTGTGACCCGATCAGCACATAGGGCATTATGGAAAGCGTTATGCCAATTCTGATGTTGGGACAACAAAGTATTTTTGATGATGTGGATGAGGTTCTTATTAGTTGACTCGACTAACCCATTTCCTTGGGGGTAATAATTGGCAGAGTGTTTTAGCACTATACCGTTTTCTACAGCAAACTCATATAATCTAAAAGACGAACATATGTTGCATTATAAAAAACAAGGAAGGTTGGAACGCCAAACCTGATCATGATGTGTTGGGTGATGAAGGCTATTACCTCTTGATCATTGACTTGATGCAACGGTATTGCTTCAACCCACCTTGTGAAGTAGTCCGTGGCTGTGAGGATGTATCTATGTTGCTTGGAAGAGTGTGGCAAGATTTCCCCAATCATGTCAAGCCCCCATTGCTGAAAAGGTTCTTCCACCGTGACAGACTGCAACTGGCGAAACGTTGTATTTCCCTATTGGCGAACTTTTGGCATTGTGGGCATTTCCGTACAAAAGCGTGCGCATATTTGAACAGAGTAGGCCAATAGAAACCGACACGCATGATCTTGTGAGCAATGGTATCTCCCGCATAGTATCCACCCGCTGGACCATCATGGAGTTCCATAAAAAATTTCTGTGCCTCATCATACTCCAAACAATGTAGCAGGACACCACTGTGGTGTTTGCAGAACAACTTACCCTACACTAGTTGGTAGGATACAACTTTCAGTCTTAATGCATGTTTTTGCTGAGTGGTCAAAGTGGGGCCCATGGTAACATGTTTCATATATTGTTGGAGATCAATGTACCATGAGGAGGTATTCTGTCGAGATATGTTATCAGTCTAATACATGTTGATTTTTTGTTCCCAACTCTCTTCTTCTCTGCTTCGCGAGTTTGTTTCTTTCGCGGCCATCCAGCAGAGCCCTTGGCCCTTTATAGTGTGTGCTGGTTTGAATTCTAGGTCATATTCTTGAAGGCACATTATCAAGTTCCCTCGTCTCTCACCTAGCTCTTGCTATACGAAAAATGAGCGAACAGCTGGGTGAGGCACGAAGATTGTAACATGACTCTTCAAAATATATGGCCTGAAGTGTTTAACCACCTTGTACATTGCGTAAGCTTGCTTATCAATATCTCGATAATTCATCTCAGCACCTTGCAATCTAGCGCTCATGAATGATATGGGTTGTTCATCGTTGTTGTCATCTTTCTGAGTGAGGATGGTAGCCAAAGATTAATCTGAGGCAAAGGTGTACAAGATAAAGCCTTTGTTGAAATCCAAACTATGAAGAGCAGGTGCTTCCACGATGACAAATTTGATGTTATTGAACGCTTCTTTCTAAGGAGGATTCCATTTGAAGTTAGCATTCGTCTTGATCATACCTTGTAATGGTTTCACAATTTGGGTGAGATCTTATATAAATTTTTGCACGAAGTTGATTTTGCCGAGGAAAGACTGCATGGCTTTCTTACCACTTGGGGGCGGTATCTTAGTGATGAATTTCACACGTTCTGGATCCACTACTATGTCATCTCGAGTTATTATGTGACCCAATAGGTTTCCTTCGGAGACGGCTAAAATGATTTTCTTCGGGTTTAGTGATATCCCGTATTTTCAACACCTTTCAAAGATCTACTTAAGGTGATGTAGGTGGTCAGATCTACGTTTTGAAAACACGGTGACAACACCAAGGTATACTACCACGCTTTTCCCAATGAGGTCTCTAAAGGCGATGTCCATGGCTCTTTGGAAGGTTGCGTTGGCATTAATCAAGCCA
This sequence comes from Pinus albicaulis, assembly GCA_034641835.2. Lineage (NCBI taxonomy): Eukaryota > Viridiplantae > Streptophyta > Pinopsida > Pinales > Pinaceae > Pinus > Pinus albicaulis. Next base: position 69,873 of record MU968394.1, read on the forward strand.
AAGGGCATGCGTCTGAATGTGAATGTTCCCCATTTAGTTCTGAATGTGGTTTTTCAGCCAATCAGGTTCAACCACTAGAACTTGATTATAAACTGAAAACCCATCCAATAAAGAGAACATTTCTGATCCTAATACGGATTGAAGGATTTGCTCCATAGGGGGCACCGGGTAGTTTTCCTTGTCCAAAGCCCTATTCAAATTCTAGAAGTCTACACACAAATGGATTTCGCCAGATTTCTTGTGAACTGGGACCAAGTTTGACACCCAGGTTGAATGTCGAACTTTGAAAATTATATGTGCATCGAAGAGTTTATTTAGTTCCTTTTGGATCATCGACTCTAAGGTGGGGTGTACTTTTCTCAATTTCTGCTGGAATGGTTTCACTCCTTCCTTCATGGGTATCACGTGCTAGATGATCCGCGTGTCATAGGTACGTAGCTTGTCATATGTCCAGACAAACACATCTCGGTATTTATTAAATAACTCAGTGAACGATTGCCTCTCCTAAGGGGTGCATTCATTACCAAGATTGACGAAATTGGGCTGCTTGTCCATCCCGAGGTTCATTTGTCGATGCGCTAACGTGGAACTTTGCACCTTCGTGTTGGGAGGCCCTCGAAAATGGTTCTGTAATTCAAACAAATTTTCGAGTGACTCGATCCCTTTGGGTATGGGATTTTATTTACAATCTCCTAGTTCCTTTTGCAAGAACTGATCATGATCCTCTTCTTATATAACTGCGTCTTTGAACACCTCCATATTGAGCATGAAATCCAGTACCTCTTGGTCATCATTGAAGACTCACAAATTAGTGACATTATATGGTACAGATGGCTTGTAAATAATTTCAATAGGAAATCCATCTCTAAGTGGGGTGAACATAGCAACAGCATTGGCAAGTGTATCAGCTACTGCATTGTGCATTCTAAGTACAAATTTAATATCAAAAGCATCAAAATCAGAAATTAAATGCCATACCTCTTGCTGGTAACCTTTCATATGTGGAGACAAGAAATGGATGGTGTTACATACTTGACGAGTGATAATCTTAGAGTCTCCAATTACTTTTAAACAATGAAATTTGAAATCTATGGATTTTTTGAGTCCGAGCAGCAATGCTTCATACTCGGTTGTATTATTTGTGCATTGGAACTCTAGCCCGCAAGAAATTAGAAACTTGTTCTTCTGAGGGTCCAGCAAGATACAACCCGTGACGGCCCCATCATGTGTTTTGGAACCGTTGTAATACAAGGTCCACATTTCATATTCTAACTTGATAAGGCTATCCGAGCACATAGGAAACATACTCGGGGCAGAATTTTCTAACAGGTCATCCATTGAGGCGGGGGGATTGTAAGTGACCAAAAATAGCTCATACTAGGCATCTTGAGGGATCGAAGATTGGGGAGTTTGGTAGCACCAAAAAATGGACTCTAAGAAACACATATCGAGCTCTTCTTGTGCGAAACTGATAGGTTCATTAGTTGTGTCCAAGTTGGTCACAGTGTACTTCATGTAAGGCTCACTTTCGACCCAGATTTGATTGTTCCTGCCTTTGTAAGGGAGCTATAGGTGGGACCAATCAATGGTAAAGTATCCTTGTAACTTGTTGGACAAATCCCTGCTCAAAAGAAGGCCATAGGCCTCAGGGATATCCACAATTACTATGTCAATGCACTAATGCACCCTAGAATCGGAGGATAGGCAGATAATGACGTTATTTAATTCACCTATTGTAGGAAATTGAGATCTATCAAGTTGAATGATCCTGGCATCAGTTTTCTCAGGGCGGATGTTTAAATTCTTACATACATATAAGGGCATAACATTCTTGGATGCACCAGAATCTATGAGGAAATTATGGACATTGAAGTTAAAGATCTTGAAGGAGAGGAGAAATGGTGGTGTGGATCCCCTGGAGTTGGCGTTCACGGCATTCACGATAGATTTGGGACTAGTAGTAGTTTGGGAAGATGTGGTGCTCACGGGATTGGTCGCCGGTAGATTGGAAAATGCTTTGAGGATAATATCTTGCTGGTTAGCAATGCGAGCGAACTTGTAGAGAGAGATATTGGCCCGAGTCTTATTCATATCATCGATAATGATATACCTAGAATCTATGTGTGAGATAAGTTCGGTGGTGGTTTTCGGAGAAACTGATGAAGATTTAGCCTTGGGGCCTTCTTGGGGATTAGTTGGACTAAATTTCTTAGGAGAATTTTTTTGGTTTTCTGCGTTTGGTGGTAGGATTTTCCTTAAGAAAGATTCTCTTTTTTCTTCTAAGGACTACTCAGGGACTGGGCCTTTGCTCCTCAAGCCATAGTTTCGAGGGGGTTTAGACTTAGGGTCTTCAGCCAAGTTTATTCCAGTTTTAGAAGGGGAAAAGCCCCGCAGATGACCTTAAAGGCGAGGAAAGTGGAACCCATATCTTCATCCGTGGGGGAGGCCTCCTCGTTGTCTGAAGTATCCTCCTCTTCTAAATGCCCAGGGTTTTGGTCTTCTAGGAGTTGATTCACCACGACGGTCATGATATTGATCCAATGGGGGCAATTTTTCTCTGAGTGGGAGGCTTGATGGAAAGAAAAAAAATTATCCTTGCCAATTTCTTCAATGTTGAGGCCGGCACTTGAGTTTTACGGGGACCGGTTCACAGCGGGGTTATTATTTCTGAAGAAATTTTTCTGTGTTTTAGCACTTGAGCCAGATTCATTTGTCTTCCTCTTCAGATCAGATACTTCTTTGGTTAGTAACTTGAGGGAATTCATGATACTTTCAAAGTCGAAGGGATCCTTGTCTTTTCTCCGAATTTATGGTTTGAGGATTGGAATCTCTTCGTGGTTGGCTTTTGATCATCCTGACCATCATGGTCAATCACTCCTATGGATAGCATATCCCTTTTGATAGTGAGGGTGGTGGTGTAATTTTCCGCCAGGGTATCTCTAGCTTCGCGTTTCACGAATAAGGAAATATCCCGCGGGAGAGCCTGTGTGTAGTAGTCAATGGTGATGGAATCATCTAAGGCCATATTCGGCGGGAATTTTTTTAATATCGTAGCAAATAATTGATTGAAATCTTTGAATTTATCCTTCTTCTAACATTTCAAAGTACTAAGCTCTGTGAGGAGCATGGAAGGAGTTTTGTCTTCCGAAAATTTTTGAAGGAAAATACCGCGAAGTTTCTCCCAAGAAGAAATGGAAGCAACAGGGAGGGATCGGTACTGGGTAGCAGCTTTATTCTCTAAAGTATGAGGAAAAAGATGGCATGCTGCATCGTCATATTGTACCCTCATCATTTGTAAGGCCAAGTAAAAGTTTCTTATGTGATCTTTGGCTAGCGTACCCTTTTCAGGGTCGAACTTAGGGAGGTGCTTCTCAGGATGTCGGGGCATGTCATGGAGGGGGCCATGGAGAGCTAAATGAGATTGTGCCATCCAAGCCAACGGATGCACACGCCTAGCCTGCTGGTGGCACGGTATGTAAACATGCCCTATTTCACTTTTATATTCACTCCCTATGCCAGACCCGGATGCTTCGCCCTCATGATGGGACTGCATGTCCTGATTTCTCCCTTGGTTCCCTACATTCCTGATGTTTCTCTAGTTATAAAGGAATGGGAGTCTATTCTAGTTTCAGTGGTGATGGTGGTGGCCAGCATTCCGGCCTTATCCATGGCCTCTATTTCCTTGGCTTCTATTTCCCTGACCCCTCCCGTCTCCTCCATCAGGTGGATTGTTTTCTTGAGTGTTATCATTCAAAGTTTGGTCGGGTTGAGGGTCAGGGTTCAGGGATTTCGAGGCCTCCTTCTTCAGCCCCTCAAGGAATTTCTAGGGGCTCTTCATAATTACGCTCAATTGCGTCTACATAATCTTCTATCATAAGAACCACCAGCTGAGGTAGGGAATTGACAAGGATTCCCTGGTGAGTGTGGTTAGCTGCGAGAGTTCTAGTATTGGCCAGGGAACTAGTGACCGGGGCATTTTGCAAGCCCCTGACGAGGTTGAGGGCGATAGGGTGTAGGGACCTTAGCTAATCTAAGGTGACCTCATAGTAAGGGGCTTCCTCCTCTTGGGAATTTTCTAGGGGTGGAGGATTGGTGTTTTCATACATGATGTCCCCTTGGGGAGTTTGTAACAGGATGTTACTTGTGTGGTGGGAGCCTCCCATTCAGGCCCTCCTTTTAGCGCCAATCTGTTGACGGTAAAATATGTCTAGCCAACAGTAAGGGATCTCCCTGGTGAAAAGTCCCAATTAGAGTATCTCATCCGGGGTGTGGGTCGAGCTACCATTGAATATTCCTTTTCTTGGATACAAACAAGCCCTGCAGACCTGTGAACACACAATTATCCGGATGGTACAAGGAAAATGGTTAATGAGTCTCAATGAACATAAAACACTATGAATAGAAAGATGATTTAAAGCGTTCATCTAAAGGAAATGATGTTAGCAGCACATCATTAGGGTCACGCTTGTAAACGATATTCAAAGCACAGAAGAAACAGTTCTTTATGGTTAGAGCACCCTTCACTTCCATAAGCGGTCTCAAGAGATGAGATAAATGTTAGTAACATAGTTGCTAACATTTTCTAAATAACAACCTAACATCATTAACACATTTAGTGAGATGAAATGTATAAATGATATAAGAAAAAAACACAGATGACTTAATCAGAAAGATATTAAATACATAAGACAAAATATTCACAATGTTAACACATTAACTCTCATTGGATCCAAGAGTGAATCAAAAAAAGTGCTTGTATTCATTCATAGAAAAGTGCATTCAATGCTATACAATTATCTTTCTCCTTTGGAGTCCCAAAAAAAATATCCTTTACAATTCCCTGAAGGGGGTATTTATAGGACAAAATTGACCCTTGAGTATCCTTGACTTTTTTTCTTCCTAACCTTTGGGATGCTCTGCGACTTAATGGAATTCGCGACTTGTGACCTGGGCTATAATTCTGACATGAGACCCCTTGGATGTTGCTACCTACGACCTCTTCTATTTGCTACAATATGTGACTTGGTCATGGCAGTAGTTGGGAGAATGCGAGGTCAGGGAAATCTACCTGCTGTTGTTCTTTGAGATAAATCTGCCAGGCCCAATAATGTGTAACTATTGGGGAGACCTGAGGTGTATCCTCTCTCAACCTATGAAGACACTTGAGAGCATTTGGAATCAATTTTTCCCTCTTGATTGTGATCTGATTTTCCAAGGAGGTCAGTTTGGTGTAGATCCATACCAGTGTCACGATAAATTGAACCATGTTTTCTTATGATGCCGACAGGTCTTGAGAGGCGGTTGCTTGCCTTACGAGCTGTAGGAATGCTTGGATATCTTTGGAGACTTCTTCCCACATTTTATCTTCACCTAGTGCACCCAGAGACAAGATGTGGTGTACTTTGGCCATTGAATCGATGCCACTAATCAGATGTTCATATGTGGACATTAATTTCTCCAAATCCTTGATGATTTTCTCCTTGGATTGTACCTTTATCTGAATTTGAACCTTGTCATTCTCGGTGGAAATCCAATATTTTCTAGGAAAAGTGGTTGGAGCTTGTGGATACCTGTTAGACCACTCCAGTATCCTGTCCAAGGAAGTAGAGGCTTCCCTTAGCTGTGTGTTTCTCCTCTTGGTTTCTTCCTATGCTTTCAATAGTGGCACAACGATTTGTTTTAATGTTGTTGAGGAGGTAAATCCCCTCTACAAACAGAGGCAATCCCTACTAGCCCAGCAGGGGTCTAGCAACAATCACGAAATGTTACAACGCAAGTTCCTAGTCACGAAATGAAAAGACCAAAGATGGAGGCCTACCTGGAATCCAATGCTACGATCTGAAGAAGAGAGCATTCCCGTTCCTCAGCCTCGGCAGATCACGATCCTCCACGATCTCCGCGAATGGACACCTGCACATGCAAGAAACAAACAGATACAAGCATAAAATCCAGCATACGCAACTAAATATCAGTCAGAAAGGATACTACTCATATTAACATAATCGATAATAGAGTGGAACCATAATCGTAATCATTCATTAAATAACAATCGAAAGAGATTACAACCAAAGTTCTGACGTCGTGGTCTCCTTCGGATGGGTCTCCAGTCGTTCACGTCTCGCAAAGCTCGCCAGGGAAAGGGAAAACCTTTCCTGAGTCTCTCGACGATAGTCTCCCCTTACTTGGTGACCTTAAGCAAGAAAAAAGGGCTCTTACATTTCAAAGGCTCTTGGGGAACTTGGAGATTCAAAGCTTAGGCACTTGAAGACTTTCGACCCTTCGGCCCCTTCATCGTGGATGAAGGCTATATTTATAGAGGAGAGGAGGGGTTAGGATCCCTACAATAGTGGAAGAGAGACCTTATCCCTTGGGAGGTTTCCCATAAGGTGGAAACAAGAGGCCAAAGGAGGAAGGCTAAGGTTATTCAGTCGAAACCACTCCTGATGACTCATCCACGAAGTTGTTGTAATCGAAAATTCGCCTCCTTTTTTAAAAAACTTTCCTTAAGAAGATTGGCATGGGTGCTTAACTGGGACAGAGCGCCAATTGGCGCAGGCTCAGTGTTAATTTTCCCCATTGGCGCGAGGACATAATGGGCTACCAGCGCCAAGGCAAAAACAGGTGTTTTTAGGGGTCTGCTCAAGAAATGATCAACATAAGGAAAGTCGTCCTCATGGAAAGGGATGAAATGATGGTATTTGCAAGGCATGACACTACTTATTGGTCACAGAAATGACCCTCCAATGGGCGAGATGGGGATTGCGGGGGACGGTGAGTACTTGTGTAGCAGATGCCCCCTAAAGCATGAGGCTAAAAGAGAGAGGGTGGGGGTGTACCACAGAGGCATGTTCAGCGAAGCCACGAGCGTCGGAAAACCTACGTAGAAAAATACAGGCGATATCTCAAGTACATAGTGTATATGTGGTATGGGCGCGACCATCCCAGAAACGAGTACACTATAATCCCGGATCGGTGTGGACGCGGCCATCCGGCGAGGATCAAGCCAATGAACAGGTATGGTCGCAGCCATCCAATCAGTGAGTCATATACATAATGATAATAATCCACAATCGCAGCCTAGATTACAACAGACACAATCCAGGGTCTTGTGCTCCATCTCGACCCAAACAAAGTACAAGTTCAAGCATGCGAATATGTGAGCTGAAGTCGAACATGCAGGAACATCGTCTGATTACCAGCCAATGATGAAAGCTGTTAACAGACGCGAGAGGAACCACCAATAATGAAAATGGTTCTCAAGGTACTATAGGTACAATCTACGGCGTGTGAATCGATGAGTTGGCGTCGAACACCCGCAGAATCACTTGATCGGAGGCCAATGATGAAAACCTCACGTCGAATGCGACGAACCTGCCATTGAGGCATGCAGGCTCCAAGGTACCATAAAGGAGTCTCTAGATAAACTTCCTGGATAATGAGCTGAAGTCGACAGGAAGTGACCTTAATCGAAGGTGGGCCATAATGTTTCCCACATCATTGACATGAGACAGAGGAACATGATGTTTTGTTGTGAATCAGGATCGTATGAGAATCAGAGGAAGGTTGATATTCGCAGAGGCTAACTTCTCTTGAACATATTGATGGCACAACAGTGGATTTGGCAGTATTTGACATCAACGGATCAGAGGTCATGGTGACGAGGCAACGAGCAGATGAGAGGTCAAAAGGGATTATCCAAACCCATGGAGGCAAAGTGAAGAAACGAGATGAGATGTCCCCAACCCAACACGAATGCAAACAAGTGCCATGTTCAAGAGCGACATACTGCCGACAACAACGATGATGGTTCCATTTTTCCCCACCATTTCGGTGAGTACCTCTTTATTTTTATACAATCTTGAAGAGGATACCATATGCTTGTCATATAAATCCATCCTTCGGACAAATCCATCCTAGTGCATTTAACGAGTCCTAGGAAGGAGAAACTCGGAGAACGTCATTTCGACTGGATCCGATGTCATCAGGGTTTAATGAGTCTGACAAAGGGAGAACTTGACGTCTTTTCATGTTTAGAGAGCTTGAAAAGACAGCAGAAAAGTAAAGTCCACAGGTCCCTTTTCGTAAATAGTTTCTCAGATCCGAAAAGGTAGAAAACAATATCCGAGAAAACCTCCTAGTCGCGATAGGCTAGGGTATTCCTTTTTCGTAAATAATCCATCCCAGCCCGAAAAAGGGGTAAACGTATACTGGGTAGATGTCGTTTCGTGGCCACTTTAACGATATCGAAACGACAAGGGCCTCGACAATCTTTTCATGTTTAGAGAGTCAGAAAAGAGCTGAAAGGTGACTCCTCCTGGAGGAACGAGTGGTATAAAAGGTAGCTACTGGTTCCGGTAATGGTGGAACTGCTCATAACAAGTAAAGGTTAAGAGGCTGGCTAACAAGACCACTCATCGCAGCGGTTCCTCAGGAACGGGTAAAACAACCAAGTGAAGGCATATGATCGGCCAAACAGATAGTGACGATGGAGTGAGAAAACCAAGGCTCATCTGGCAAAAACAGGCTTATAAAATGGAAATCACAAGAGGTAAAATGGAAATGGTTTCATTTTTACACAAGCTTGAAATCAAAAAACTTTGCTTGAAGTTGGTTTCATTTTTACACGAGCTTGAAACAAAGATAAACTATGCTTGAAACCAGTTTCATTTTTACACAAGCTTGAAACAGAAACAAACTATGCTTGAAAAAGTGAGCATGCCCCCAGCATGGTGACTCAATTCGAGGTACATTCCCCCCAAGCTTCAGTCCATATGAAAGGCAGATGGAGTGAAGGTTCAAATTACAAGACCAAGAGAGAGACTCAACTGGGATTTTACGAGAACTTATCAAAGGCTCGAATTGAACAAGAACGTGTTTCATTATTTTAACGAGGTTGACACATTAAAATAACTATCCTCAGGACACCTTGTTTCATTTTTTAAGGAGCTTGTCACAAGACAAGGAACTTTTCTCTGCCAACCTTGTTTCATTTTTTAAGGAGATTGACACAGGAAAAGAAACTCTGCTCCGACAAACCTTGTTTCATTTTTTAAGGAGCTTGACACAAGTAAATAACCATGCTCCGACAGACTTCATCATAATGAACAAGGAGTCAACGCTTCCAAGAGTTCCACTCCCGATGGAAGGAAAACATCCTGGAAGTCAGGACCCAATGCCCCCAGCACAATATGTACAATGGCATCATCACTGAGCACAGGCACAGGGTAGGTAGACACATAGTTGACCTGCGGTGGAGCAGATACAACGGGTGAATAAAAACTCGGAGGGGGTGATGGTGGACCAGTTGCCACATTAGGACCAAAGAACGAAAGCTAATCAATGGTCACAATCCTTCCTTCATGCGGAAAACAGACCACACGAAAGAGGGAGGAGACGAGTGCTCCCATGGCATAGGTGTAATCGTGCCCCAGGAGCAGATTGAAATCGAAGGGGCCTGGAACGACCATCACGTCCGTATGGACGGTTTTGCCTCCCAAAGTAATCGGTAACCTTGGAAGGATCCCCAACGATTGACTCGTCCTTCTGTTAAAAGTCAATAGATTCTGCGTAACAGGCGCAAGCGGCGGCGAACCGAAAGCTTTCCAGGTAGTTGAGGACAGAATACTAACAGAGGCACCTTCATCTATAATGGTGCTAGGTACAACCAGACCAAGAGCCTGTACTGTGATCTTGAAAGGCACGTAAGACGGAAGGCGGAATCCTACAAATCGACTCCAATCAAAGGAGGCAACCAAACTACTCGGAGGGGCTACCATCGAAATACAAAGGTCTTCCCCTGATGTTACAGAAGGAGAAGCATCCTCCATAACCTCCATCTCGAAGGCAGGAGGGATATCCTCCGGAGCCTCCATCACGGGAGGCGGAGGAGCAGCTTCTTGAGGTATAGGGACAGGAGAATCTTTCTCCAAGTCCGAAGAATCTGAAGAAACAAGAAGAACACGAGGGGTGTGAGGTCCAATCTCAACGAAAAAGACCTAGTGCACCGTAGACGGGGCCAGTTCAACCGATCCCACAACCAATGGTTGGTCAAGAACGGATTCCTGAATTTGAATTTCCGAGGGAGCAGGATCGACCAAGGATGACTCTTGACCAATCTTAGGATCAACTGGTGGAGGACTCAAAGAAAGCTGTTTATAAACAGCCGGAAGGCATGGTGTAGAAGCAGTCGAGTTGTCCAAAACTCGCTTGGCTTCATCCATATAAGGACAAAGGTGAATGGCGTGGTGCCCTTCACACAACTTACAGGGATTGGTAATCTTACTTTGCTTCTTAGGAGCCTTACTAGCAACAGCTGAAGACGTGCCCCCAACCTGATTCCCAGAAGCCAAAGGCAGCGGCAGGCGACCGTTGGACCATGCTTCAAGCACCTTGGGAATGCCAGGGCAGTCTCGAAGAAGATGGTCTCCCGTGCACAACATGCAAGGGAACTTGACTTTCCATGGAGGGTTGGAAGGTTTATCAAGGGAAGGCTTCTTAGGCGTAATAGCCGCAAAGCTAGCCTCTCCTTTATCTGAATTATTCTTCTTTGTCTTCTTCTTCTTCTTCTTAGCCACCTGGTTACTCGAATCCAGACTTTCACCAGGTGAAGTAGAAGAGGAGGACGCAGAAACAGGCGAAGAAGGGGAGAGGTCCACCTTGGAATCAACATGATGTTGTTCAGGTGGAGGAACTGATTGAACAGTAGTGGAGACATTCGGGACTACAGAGGTTGAGAACCACCAGACAGGCAACCCAACAGTTAGCCCAGGAAGGGACAACATTGCCATATAAGGAGCACCAACATTTCCAAAGGGAGGAAACGGACCAGGATTCCCATCGGAGGGGATTCCTTGGTTGGTGAACTCTGGAAAAGTTGCCATCAGAAACGATCTTCAGAACAACACCCTAAGGAAACTAACTTTAACCAGGAATATTTCGTGGGCAGTTAATTTTTAAAACATTGAAACAAAACTCTACCATTTCATATTTTAAGAGTCAAGAAACAGGCAAAAGTTGACTCTATCACTTTTAGATTGGAAACAAGCGTGAAAGGACAAGTGCTTGATTACCTTTTCAAATTTAAAGAGTCAGAAAAGATCGAAATGACTACTCAGGAATGCTAGGCAAAGGGTGTACCAAATAACCGTGAACTGCAATATACACCTTGGTTTCAAAAATGAAAGAGAAATCAACCAAGGACTTAACGTACGTCGGGGGAAATCTCCCGAGGAATTGTTGTTCGATGTATCAAGGGTATAAGGTTATAAGGCGGTGAACTCGGCTTCCTACGGATAAAGGATAGCAACCTGATGGGGTCTCCTTTTATACGCGATGGTACGGGGAGCACAAGTCTAGTGCTAGTCTTTGTCTAAAGCCAAGAGGCGAACGTGACTACTAGGTTTAACGATAGGAACACGTCTCTAACCTGAAACTCCTAAATATTCGTTAATATTTCCAATGCTTCCTTAGGTAAATTGAGAATAAAATTTTATGGTTGATCTTCGATTATGTTTTGGTTTAGACTCACAGTATGTCATATGACAATCTCCTGTATGCAGCTACATGAGAAAAGAAAACTTTTCAATTTGATGAATGCTATCTAGTTAAGGGAAGAGCTTCAAACAATGATGCAACAAATAGCAATACTGAAAAAGAAACTTTCCAAACTAGATGACTTTCACTATCCGAAAGTAATTTCAAACATTCAACGAAGCGAATAATGCAATGTAATCTATGCAAAATCCTTTTTTTCCCTAAAACTATGCAATTGTAATCTATGCACAATTTCCTTTTTCTTTTCAAATAATAAGAATTCACTCAATGCATTTTTCGATGAAACGAGAATCTACTTAATGCATGCTTTCAATGAAAGAGAATGCACACAAAGCGATTTTTAGCTCTCAATCATTAAACAATGTAATCTAAGTTCAATGATAAATCTCAAAAATACTTTTCAATGAAATGTGATCTAATGCATTTTAACGAAAAGAAAACTATGAGACGAAAACTAAAACAATGCAAATATTCTTAACGAAGGATGAATGCAAAAGAGATGTAAACAAACACTAAGAATGCAATCATTGTTTCAAAACACTTTGTAACAAAATTCCTCAAAAGGTGACAAAACACAAAGAGGACTTCCAAAGCATGAGATAAAAACAAGGCATTCATTCCCTTTTACATCAAGTAATCATGGAAAGAAGGCATTCCAAACAATGAGCAATGTAATCTATGCTCATACAGAGGAAAGGCCGGAAGGGAAAGACACACTGGTGAAGGATTTAGGGGAAAAATCTCAAATTTCACACATCCTGAAATTGGCCCGACTTGTAAATTGACAACTAGCGCCAACTGGCGCGACTTGTACATTGACAACAAGCACCAATGCCTGAAAATGAGAAAACAAAGAATTTCTCCCAACCAAGACCAGACTCACCACTTCAAGCAGAATCTAAAACAAACCCAGAAGCAAAATACTGACCAAAAGAAACTTCCGAACAAGGGTAACCCTACCACCTACAGGAAATGGCGGGACTGTCTGGCTGTAATCCGCGCCAGACAGGAGATGGCGCGAGTGATGAACTGGCAACCTGCGCCAATTGGCGCGACTGTTAGGCTAAAAACCGTGCCAATCAAGACAACCATTAAAAGGTGAAAATTCAGAAAAGCAGAGGTCAGATCTGATCCTCTGGGGTTGAACCAAAAGCCAAAAAACAAGAAGAGACAGCCCAAAAGGCTAACCAAGTAAGGAAAACCATGAAACAATCAAAACGAGACAAAGAAAACTAGACGATCCCCAGTGGAGTCGCCAAATTTTTGAGGAGGTAAATCCCCTCTGCAGACAGAGGCGATCCCTACTAGCCCAGCAGGGGTCTAGCAACAATCACGAAATGTTACGACGCAAGTTCCTAGTTACGAAATGAAAAGACCAAAGATGGAGGCCTACCTGGAATCCAATGCTACGATCTGAAGAAGAGAGCGTTCCCATTCCTCAGCCTCGGCAGATCACGATCCTCCACGATCTCCGCGGATGGACACCTGCACATGCAAGAAACAAACAGATACAAGCATAAAATCTAGCATACGCAACTAAATATCAGTCAGAAAGGATACTACTCATATTAACATAATCGATAACAGAGTGGAACCATAATCGTAATCATTCATTAAATAACAATTGAAAGAGATTACAACCAAAGTTCTGACGTCGTGGTCTCCTTCAGATGGGTCTCCAGTCATTCACGTCTCGCAAAGCTCGCCAGAGAAAGGGAAAACCTCTCCTGAGTCTCTCGACGATAGTCTCCTTACTTGAGTCGGCCTTAAGGGAAGAAAGAGGGCTCTTACAGCACAAAGGCTCTTAGGAACTTGGAGATTCAAAGCTTTGGCACTTCAAGACTTTCAGCCCTTCAGCCCCTTCATCAATGGATGAAGGCTATATTTATAGAGGAGAGGAGGAGGTTGGGATCCCTACAATAGTGGAAGGGAGGCCTTATCCTTTGGGAGGTTCCCCATATGGTGGAAACAAGAGGCCAAAGGAGGAGGGTCATGGTTATTCAGTCGAAACCACTCCCGATGACTCATCCACGAAGTTGTTGTAATCGAAACTTCGCCTCCTTTTTTAAAAAAATTTTAAAAGCAAGAGTGGCGCGGGTGCTTAATCGTACGTAGCGCCCACCTGGCGTAGGTCGTTGTTAATTTTCCCCACAGCAAGCACAAGAGCCAACGCCAAGGAAAAAGCAGGTGTTTTTAGGGGTCTGATCAGGAAATGATCCACAGGAGAAATGTTTCCCTCATGGAAAGGGATGCAATGATGGTATTTTCAAGGCATGACACTGCTTATTGGTCACAGAAACGACCCTCCAATGGGCGAGATGGGGATTGCAGGGACGGTGACAAATTACTGTGTAACAACTGTGAATAGTTCTTCATACACCTATTTCATGGTGGCCTCCAAAGTGACCAGCTCTCCCTGAACAACGAGTGATATTTCATTAGTACGGGTATTCCTAGCCTCAAGTTGTCGGACCTCTTCTTGTAGAGCCTTCTTTTCTTATTATGTTTTAACTGTCTTGAGGTCGGAGGTCTGTATTCTATTCTGCAGGGATAGAATTTCTCTACTCATCCTGCTTACATTCTCCTCGGTAGCTACTGCAAAAGCGATACTGGCTGATGTGATCATAACCGGTTTGGTCCTGGTGTCCAAGACTATATCCTTCTATGTAGTAACTGTAAGGGGTGCGGCAGGGTCCTGTGACGGACGTCTTCTCTTTTCCTGGTGGATCTTGTGTGTGAATTGATCGTAGGTGAGTCTAGTGAGATCAAGCACTCCCTCATCTAGATCCTCGGAGGTACCCAATTCCGAGAGGGCAAAGCGCACATTGGTTATAGGAGTTGTTTCATGTACCTCAATGTGTAGCAATTTGGTCAACTTATTTGTCATGGGAGGCGGTGTCTTACTTCCTTCGGTTCCTTTGGAGGAATCTTCCTTTGACTTCCTACTTTCTTCCTCTCTCCTCTTCTGTTTTGTTTCTATTCTATCTTGTTCTTCTTTCTGTTGGCGCTCTGCTTCTGATTTGTCCTATTCTTCCTTTAGTCAGTGCTCAACTTCTACTTTATCCCATTCTTCCTTCAGTCGGCGCTCAACTTCTACCCTGGCTTGATATTCCTTTAGCTGGCACTCAGCTTCCACCTTATCCTATTTTATTTTTAGCTGGCACTCAACTTTTGCCTTTTCTTCCTCTTCTTTCTTCTTGCGGTTTTCCTCTGCTCGCTTCTTCATTTGCTATTGTTTCAGTTGCTTCTTTCATTTTTCCTCCTCTTCCTTTGCCTTTTCTTCAGCTTCTTGTTGAGCTTTAGCCTCCTTTTCTCTTTGTTGGGCAGAAGAGTTATGGCCCGTACCGGTCCTTGGCTTCTTTTCTTTGGAGGATGAGGCTCCTCCCAGTGTATGGATCCTTTCTTCTAAATTTTGTTTATCCTGCTCCTCTTGATCCCTTGATTATTCCAGAGTGGCCTCTCTATCTTTGTTGTACTATTTTTTTATTATATATTCAGCGGGACAGTCAATATGCTGGTAACTCCAATTAAATTTTGTTCGCTTGCAGTGTGCGGGGATGATTCTCTTGGGATCATATGTCTGGTGTGCCAAGGGAGGCAGACAGAATCCCCTGATCTGTTTAGCTTCTGCTTCTAATTCCCTAAAAGCCTTCACTATGTAGGCACCAATGGTGAGCGGCAGAGTAGGCCATGGATTCTTCTTACCATTAATGAGGACTTTGGAGAAACCACCTGACATCTGATAACAAGTTTCTTGGAGGATAAGTTTGTCTATTACGAACTGGGGAAATGCGTGAGGGGCCTTGAGCGACCCGAAAACTCAGATGACAGTACTATCAATGTCAGGAAACTAGTGATCCCCTTAGGTTATTGTCTCTATGTCTCACTCGGACATGCACGGGGAGTCTTTTCCAAATAGTTTCATGTAGAGGGAAGGGATGGAGCTACCTGCGATTGACTCCATGTCTTTCTTATACCTGGAATCCCTGAACACCATTAGATCTTTATGAATTGGAGCACCATGCTCTGGGTCCCAGTTATGTGACCACCCCTCAAAATGGCACCTTGTACACACTGCGTCCAAGAGATAAGATGCCATATAAAATTCTGATACATGCCCTTCATTAGGTGCTAGTGTCGCAAATATGTTTGACCTGAGGGCTGCTACTATCATGTTGGCCCAGTTGAAGCAGGTGTCCTACACAGTGATAGCATACATCAGAGAGAACTAAGTGTCATTGAAAAATGTTTCATCTGGGTGGCCATACATCCTACATAGCATTGCGGCTATGAATCTGTAGACCTTCCTGAGACCTGGTGTCTGATATTCCTGGTCCTTCTTGAGCCAAAAATTTTCTGGGTCCTCCCACCATCCTTTCAAGGTCTCTTGTATGGTAACTGCATGAGTAGTGGCCCACTCCTCAGTGAAGGCCTGCTCTTGGGTGGGAAGTGCATAATAGAATTTTTCATCTTGCCCCTTTAGATTTGAAAAGGACTTCCCGGCATGATCCAGAATGACCCAGATCTTGGGGTCGACCCTTTGCAGGATCCATTCAATCAGCTTTGCACATGGGAATACAAGCGGATGGGTCCCTGTGTAGTGCAACTTGGACCTCTTAACCTGAATGTATACCTGTTGGTTTGGGATGTCCTCTAGAAATTCAAGCTTTGTAAATTCTTGATACACCTGATACTAGCTCATACTGTCCCCTTCGCCGAATGTGCAGGCGGTGTCTCCATAATTAGGGGGGAGAGAAAGAGGTACTTCCTCCTTTGATATTTCTATCTTAGTGCTTTTGTTTCTTTTCTGAACTGCTGGAGGCCCCATATCACTCGAGGCTGAAAATATGGATACACACTCTCGGCTTCAAGGTCCCTTGGCATGTTCATAAAACAATCCCATGATAAGACAGATGCCATAATTTATAAATATTTGGGTTGCTCCTACCTCTGCTCAATTATTTTCAAGGAAGTGGGTGAACCGGCAACTTGGTGACCTTGTGACTGGGTCGTTGGGTCGCTAGGTCTCATTGGTTTAAATTTTCACAAAAAAACGACTTAGTGACCTGGCGACTTGCGACTAGGTTGCAAGGTCGCAGGGTCGCTAGGTCACGACGGTTGAGATCTTCACAGAAGTGCAACCTGGTGACTTAGAAACTCGCAACTGGGTCACAATGTTGCTAAGTCGCAAAGTCACGTTACTCTGAATTGTTTTGTGAAATGCGACATGGTGACCCTGCGACTTAGCGATCGGTGTTGCTAAGTCGCGGGATCACGGAGTCGCGAGGTCGCAGGGTCGCTCTAGGGCTTGGCGGACGTGCGGAAAAAATAAGGTTCTGAGAAAACACACACGGAAACCACAAGATCATTTACCGGGTCATAGAAGTCCTCTTTGGTGGGTGAGGTAAGGTCTCTGAGGAAGGTAGGGAGGCAGATAGGCTTGCAGAAAGAAATACAAGGATCTGAATGGGTAAAAACTTGAAGGAGGTAGGCAAGCTCACAGAATGATTACCGAGGACCTTAATCAAAGACATAACATGGCTAAAATAAGCTAGGGGAAAGGGGAATAAATAGCAATAATTAATCTAGGAAGGAAACAGCAGGAGGATTAGGCAACTTACCTGGGAAAAATGCGCTCCAGCTGGCTTGTCAGAGGCATTTTCTTTCTCTGTAATGAAGTTTAAATGTGACCTATGTGACCCTTATATATATAAAGGGGTCGCACGTGTGGCCAATAAATGAGGGTTGCAAGGTCGAAATGAGCTGTGTTGATGAGATGTGTGACTTAGCGACTCTAGGACCTTGCGACCTGCGGGTCGCAGGGTTGCAAGGTCACAAATGTTTGGTTTCGGGATGATGTGAGACCTCGCGACTTTGCGACCTGAGGGGTCGCAAGGTCGTGGGGTCGCAAATTAAAAGAGTTAACCAAATTTGTGACTTAGTGACTTGAGATTTTGAAAAGGTGAATTTAGGCCTGACTCCATTTTCAAAAAGTTTAGGGGCTCAAAAATTTAAGAAGAGAAAAATTTTGGAGGGTGTTGTAGTAGCTACAACACATGGGAATGGGAGTCTCTCATTGGGAATGAGATCCCCTGTGTTTTTCATCACTCCTACCTTGAGGAGGCTATAGAAAATCAAGAAGGTTTCCACTTACACCTTCCACTTTCTCATCATGTGAGCCATTTGGTTTTGCATACTTGGGAGGAACCATTGGAGGCAGATTTATTGCAGATTATTTTGAGTAATTGTGGGGACTATTGGTGAGGAGGAAAAAAGAGGAGGAAGGGAGGAATTTTATCCACCTTTACAGTTGCTTGAGGACAAGCAACATTTTGGAGGGGAGGACTGTAATATTCCAAAAATTTAGCCTTCATCTAAATGGAATATTATAGTTTGTTTTATCACTAGGTAGGTGAATAAGTGGGTAGGGAGGCCCATAAACCCCTTTAGAAGGAATCATAACACCCCTAATGTGAAACAAAGGAGAATAAGTAGTTGGATTAAGCACCTTTGGGTGTGAATTGGAGGAAATACATGTTGAATAGGTCAACTTTGACCAAGTCAACAATGTTGTCATGGAGGAGTGGCATTCATGATGAGACAACACAGTTTTAGTGGAGGAAAAATTGCATGAGCTTAGTGGAAAGTATGGATGGGACCCAATGTGAGAAGGCTCACACACTATATATGGAGGGGATGGTATCCATTTTTATTCATTTTTTATATTATCATTTGATATTGGTCTGTTTAGAATTTGCATCCTTTTGCTGTTTAGCGAGGTTGTTGTGTTGTTTAGCACAAGGGTGTTCCTAATCGAGAATCCCTACCTCATCCTCAAGGAAGGAGACGTTCATTGGGCTAAATTTCCTCATTGTGGAATTTTGGCCAAGCTACCTCCTTCAACTACAGTGCAGTTTCTATTTAGAGCTAGGTTGTGTTGTAGGGTGCAGCAAAGGAGGATCACATAAAGCCAATTGTGGGCTTGTTTTTTTAGTGAAGAGGTAACCTTTCCATTGGAGGATCAACAAGGAGGGATCCTAGGCATATTTTTACATTTTTTGCATCAAGTCAACTGTTGTGCTCAACTTAGTGTTCCTAAATTGAGGTCATTAATTGTCAACCAGGGCTAGTAAACTGCTGAAGTGTGGTGCACTGTATGTGCCTAGGTATCTGTTTCTCACTACGTTGTGTTTAGTGTTTTTATGATGTTTTTGGTTTTATGGGTTTTTTTTATGTTGAAAAAGAGCTAAGAAGTTTATACTAAAACAGAGTGAAACTATTCTAAACTAAGTGTGCACTAGAGGACAGAAAATGCAAAGCTTGATAAGCACTCATAGCAAAGAAACAAATCACAACATGAACTCAGTAACCCATATCATGAACTCATCCAATTCATTAATTTAGAGATATGTTGGAATAGCTTGAGAAAAGGATAAGTTTTTAGTGCAATTGAGGTTTTCCTAAGTCAACAATCAACTTACAATGTTACAACATCTCATCCATGGTTAAAGGTTTGTTGGAACATAATTGGAAAAGAACATTTGTAGCATAATAAGATTTCTACTCTAAACTAACTTATAATTCTATTCTGCAACTCAATTTAGCACTACTAGGCCTTATTCAAAAGTTATAGATTTCTTTTTAGAATAGTCTTTGAGAGAAGGCTTGTTTGTGAAATTGTAAAAAGGTTGCAAAATACTCAAGGCCTTAAACTAATATTACTAGCTTCTGTCCAGATGATGATGTATTAATATGAAGTTAGAAAAAAAGAATTTTTGTAGATAATGAAGACCATGGTATCTAAATTTAACAACTAGTACAATTTAAAATGCAATGGATAAAAACTAAACTAGAATGCTAATACAGTGAACTAAGACTAAACTAGAGTGCTATTATCTAACTTGAAATGAATTGGAGCTGAACTAGAATGATAGTGAACAAAGTTAAACTAGAATACCGTGATCAAGCTTGAAATATAGTGACAGAATTAAACTAGAATGACATCTACCTATGGAGTATTGACTGAGCTAAAATGCAACTAATTCTATAAAATACTATAGCCCTATCTTGTTCAAGATGAGTGATATTTTGGAATAGTTTGTACAAACAAGTCTGGCTGTATCATTCAGTGCAAATGGGCATAAAAACATAACAATACGCAGGTAAACCAAAACACTAAGCTAAGCCTTATCCAGAGTTAGTGATATTTTGGAAGAGATCAATGAGAATAGGACTACCTGTAACAACTAATTACAATTGAACACAAAAAAAATGTAAATTTATAAATTGCTACAATTATGCCTCATTCCGGATTAGTGATCTTTTGGAATACTTCATGAGAACAAAGCTAAACTGTAGTATCAACTATAAGCAAAGTTCAGAAAAAATATTTAAATTGAGAATGAAACAAAGCTACGGCTACTTATCTAAACCAAATGCATAATGCTTCACGGGCAGTAGGGGCCCTCTACCACCGGATCAGCATGCGGATCTACTCAAGATTGACTCAACTCGTGCAATAAAATTATGTCTCTTTCATTAAAGGAGAAATTCTTCAAAACAAAGTATTTACATCCTTCCAAAATCTAGCAACAGAAACACAATCTAACCAACAGTTTCTCAGTCTCCCGAGTCATACTTATAATGAAATTACATAACTACTTCTTGAGAAAAATAGGGATAAGTGTCTTTCCCATTCCTAATCAAATTAAAACTCTTATTAACATTCTTGTGCTTTACTGCGGACATCTGTAGAGTCTGTGTTTTGATAGGAAACTGCCTCTCTTCTTCGTGCATAACCGCTTTGATACTTTAACTCAGACTTCGTGGGGAGCAAAAAATGATGAGGGAATGATGTGGAATACGACCATATGTGTTTTTCCATGAGATGACACCTGGAACCTGCGTAGACATGAAGACAGCTGCAGAATCGGCAACTAGCTACAGAATGTCTGCATTCTGTAGCTAGGTGTAGTCAAAAAGTACTACAACAACGAAATCATGAAAACATAGCAAGTTAGACATTATATACAATCTCAAAGAAATTTTAACTAATATTATTGATCATTTAAGCCTGAAATTAATAATGGACAAAGGAAATGAAGTGGAATGTGGTGGAAGAGAAAAACATCTTTGAAGCTCAACATACCCCCACTGCTAGGTTCTTGCATGTCCTCATGCAACTATTCCATGAACTCTGAGACCTCTGCAAGGACATCCAACCCTCTTCTTCTGCTTTGCCTGGCAGTCAATGGCCTTTTGGGCTTCCTTATGACTAACTTGAATCTCAAATTTGTGAGTGCCCTGGTTAACCTTTTATTTTATTTTTCAATTTTTCACTGGCCTTGTACAACTTTTGCAATTGTAGAGACAGAGTTGAATTCATATCAGTTTTTAGCTTAACCTGCTCCCTTAGAATTTCATTCTCATTCTTGATATGCATGTTGAGTACTTCTAACTCATATTTATCTCTTCTTAGGATATCAATTGCAGATTTTGGTGGACTAAGAGTTCTGTCTCTACTTTCTGAAGCTCTCTTCTCTAGTGTCAAAACATAATTGTAAATTTCTTGCTGTGCTGGGTCTATTTCAGGAGCTTCTTCATCAAAATCCTCCTCATACTAATGCTCAGGTGTTTCTTCATCCTCAATGTTTATAATTCTAGTTTTTCTAACCTCTGTTTTCTTTAGTATCCCTCTAAGTCTGTGGCTCCGTCTTGGTTGAGATGGCCCTTCTCCTTTTTCTCTGGCAGATTTCCTTATTATCTTCTCTTTCTTAAGCTGCTTCTTAATTTGGGCCAATTTCTCAGAAATCATTTCTTCACTATCCTCTTGTATTGTTTTACCAGTTTCAGTTTCAGTTTTGGAGGTTTTCCATCTTCTGCTTCTTTTTGTAGTTTTGTCTTCAGGTGGAGGTTCCTTGGGTTCTTCAAAGTGATTTCTCACTAAGAACTCATTCCAATTATCTCCCATTTTTCTTGAATGATATTCAATCAATATTTTGACTAAACCATGGTGGTATAAGGTTGTTTCCAGAAATTGAACTCTCTTTTGAACACTTGAGGCCATTTTCTTTAAACTATGAAGCAAGAAAAAGGGCAAGTTGATTTCTTCTTCTAAGAAATACATCATTAACCGAATATGGTAAACATAGAAGGTACCAAATCTACCTTCACAAGTGATAAATTTTTGCAAATTGAGTAACATGTTCCTCCACTTATTCTTTAATGCCGAGCTAAGAATACCCTTTTTAAAAATGGAAACATCCATACCTGGTGACTTGAGTATTTGCTTCCACGTCTCGTTATGGAATTCTCTATTTTTGAACCACCTTTCTCCTTGTCTAGGTAGTTCTGTTGCCTCTGCAATGAAAGCCTCTGTAACAATGAATTTAATGTCTCTTATTTTGACCTCGGCTCCATTGAATGATCTTGCAAATGTTTTAGTCACCTCTTTGTGAAAACCCCTAAATTTCTCCAATAATTGCAACCAACCTACTTGCTGTAACATTTCTATGGTTTGTGGATATCCCTCCAAGTACTTAGTTCCAACCGGTTCAGTCCTCACTATGAGACCCATAGTTTTTTTCTTTCCAACCTTCAAATTACTGCTCCTCTGCTCACGGTGAAAATGATTGTTAAAGAGATGTTTTTTCCCCACGGATGCTTCCTCTGTTTTACAGATTGAAATGGTTAAGAGTTGGCTACGAGAAAGAATGATATGGAGTGGTTACGGAATGAGTATAATGAAGTGAGGGTGATGTAAACGAATTAATGAGTTGGGAAATATCTTGGAAGAAAAGACCGCGGAGATATTTCGTAGGAAATTCAAAATCATCATTAAATTCTTTGGCCTAGTGACGTGACTAATCCAATCACCTCAGTACTTTAACCGTTAAGTTTTAAAATGATGATCAGATATGGGATTTAGAATGGAGGAATAGAAGGAATTTTATCCAAAGTTTTTATGAGAGGTTTGTTAGGCATGATCAACACAATTAATTAAAACAAATTTTTGAATTATACATAACTTAACTATACTAAAAATTTTCATGATTTGTCATTATAATAATTTCATAAATTTTACCTTTGCCTTTCCTCTGATTTTTGTGATCTTCATATGCTTTGTTCTCCCCTGAAAATCATTAATCTTTGAGTCTTCATAACTCCCTTGATTTTTCTTGTTGTCATGGATATGCAGGATCATTTTGTTGCAGATCAAATAATTACTGGACAGTGCCTTCAGGATCTCTGGCTGCAGAATGTTTGTATGGCTACAAAATGTCTGATTAGCTGCAGAATGTCTGACTGATTGCAGAATGTACCTGTAGAAGACTTGAAACATTAAATGGAATGGTTTTGAGCATGAATGGAATGTTGTATGGAATGAGTGAAAATGGATAATGAAATATGGTGTAATGGAATATGAATGAAATGAATAATGGAGTGAAATGGATCACAACTTATGAAGTGGAGTGGAGTGTGAAAAGTAGCCTGAAATTCATGATGTGTATTATTTAATTGCAAAAAAACATCAAACTTAAAAATCTAGGATGGAAATGAGGTGTACCATGGAGTGAAATGAATGAAGTGTGGATGAATGAATGGAATGGAGTATGGATGAATGGAGTGAGATGGATCATAAGTGAAATGGATCTGCACTTATGATTTTGTAATAACTGCTTGCAGAAAGAACAGATTTGAAAAGCTAGAGTGTCAGAAAGATTCTGATTTTCACTCTACCTTTTCTATATAAACATGCCAATCAGTGATTGGTTTTCATGTTTATACTTTATTTTTATTTATTTTTATTTTTATTTTTATTTTTAATCATCTGACTTCATAAAATTTAATTAAGTTGATGAAGAAGAAAAATTCTTCTTCATTAACTTCACATCACTGTTTTCCTGGAATCTCTTGACAAATTCTTCTCTTGAGAGTGGTTTGTGATACAGCTTCAATCTATGACCATTCACAAGAAAAGTGACCTCTCCTTCATCTATTGTCCTGATTTTTATTTCTCCATTGTCAAAAATTCTTATAATTTCATATGGCCCAAGCCAATGTGTTTGGAATTTACCTTGGAAATCCTTGAACTTTGAATAAAACAAGAGAGCCCAGTCACCTTCTTTGAATTTCTTTTCCTTGATGTAATTATCATGCCATCTAGTCCTTTGATGTTGGACTATACTTGTTTTCTGAACTGCATCTTGTCTGATCTCATCCAATTCATTAATCTGCTCCAATCTGTGCTTTTGTGCCTCTGATAGATCAAGTCCTAGCTGAACTGCCATTCTGAAAGTTTGAATCTGGAACTCTATGGAAAACAAAACTTGCTTTCCATAAACAATTTCATAAGGAGTATGGCATGTTGTGCTTCTCCATGTAGTTCTATAGGCCCACAAGGCTTCAGGAAGCCTATCTACCCAATCTCTTATATGTAAATGGACAGTCTTCGTTAGGATCCCTTCAATGACCTTATTAGTAGATTCCACTTGACCATTTGCTTGTGGATGATAGGGAGTAGATTTTCTGTGTCTGATTTTGTACCTCTCCATCATTTGTTCCACTAGCCTTGATGTAAATTGAGCTCCTTGATCTATAAAAATTTCCCTTGGGACACCAAAACGAGTAAAAATATCCTCAAAAAGAAAATTAACTACAGATGCTTCAGTAGCAGAAAGTAATGGCTTTTCCTCTACCCATTTAGTAACATAATCAGTGCAAACTAATATATATTTCTTTTGTCTTGATGGATGACTAATAGGTCCTACAAAATCCAAAGCCCATTTTTCAAAAGGTTCAATATGTACTTGAGGCTGTAATGGAATCTCACTTGAAGGAGAAGGTTTCCCTACCCTTTGGCAACTGTCACACCTTTTGACATACTCTTTAGCTTCTTTAAAAATGGATGACCAATAATATCCTAAATGAAAGATCTTGTAGGATGTCCTTTTATCAGCAAAGTGTCCGCCACAAGGTTCATCATGACATGCCTTGAGAATTTCAGGCATCTCATCTTCCCGAACACATATCCTAATGATAAAATATGGACCTATCTTGTATAACTCATTAGCAACCCATGAATATTTTGCATTGTCATAAATGATCTTTCTTTTGTCTCTTGCATTCATTATTGAAGGAAATTTCCCTGAAACTAAATAATTAGCAATGTCAGCAAACCAAGGAGTTTGAGTAGAAATTGCAAAAAGATATTCATCAGGGAATTGATCTTCAACTGAGGTATTGTCTTGGATGTTTTGGAGTCTAGATAGGAAATCAGCTACTGTGTTTTGTTTTCTAGGCCTATCTAGAATGGTAATGTTGAATTCTTGTAAAAGAAATAACCATCTTATGACTCTGCCATTAGTAATTGATTTTTTCATTAAATATCTAATTGCAGAGTGATCTGTGTGAACAAAAGTTTCATAGCCTGTTATATAGTGTCTGAATTTTTTTATGGCATGAACAACAGCTAAAAACTCTTTTTCAGTTATAGTATAGTTTAACTCTGAAGGAGTCAAATTTTTACTGGTATAGTAGATGGCATAAGGAATCATGTCTTTTTGTCCCAATACTGCTCCTAGAGCTGTATCTGAGGCATCTGTTGAAATATGAAAAGGTAGCTTCCAGTTAGGTCCCCTTAAAATAGGTGCTTCAGAGATTTTTGTTTTCAGGGTCTTAAAGGCTAACTGGCAATCGAGATTCCACTTGAATTCAAAGTCTTTGTTAAGTAGTTTGAAAAGTGGAGATGCTATCTTGGTGAAGTTTTCTATAAACCTTTGATAATATCCTGTAAATCCAAGAAAACTCCTAACATCTTTTTGGCAACCTGGAATAGATAAGTTAGAGATGACTTCAACTTTTGACTCATCAACTCTAATCCCATCCCCTGAAATGTGATGACCTAAAACAATTCCTTCAGTAAACATCATAAAACACTTTTCATGACTTAGTGAAAGATTTTCTTCTTTACATCTCTTTAAGACTTTTTCCAAGTTTGCTAAGGCTTCTTCAAATGTATTTCCATAAACTGTGAAATCATCCATATATACCTCTACACAATCATGTATTAGATCCGAAAAGATTCCTAGTACTGCCCTTTGAAATGTTGCAGGTGCATTGCATAGTCCAAATGGAAATACTCGGTAAGCATAGGCACCCCAAGGACAGGTAAATGTGGTTTTGTCTTGATCTTTTAGTGCTACTTGGATTTGATTATAACCACTAAACCCATCTAAATATGAGAAGTACTTTTTGCCAGCTAATGTGTCTAACACCTGATCTATGAAGGGTAAGGGAAAATGATCTTTAAGAGTAGCTTTGTTTAATTCCCGGTAGTCAATACATACCCTCCATTTACCATTTTTCTTTGGCATAATTACCAAAGGAGAAACCCACTGACTATCTGAAATAGGATAGATAAAGTTGACATTCAATAATTTCTGTAATTCTTCTTTAACAATCTCCCTAAGATTTGGATTCATCCTTCTCTGAGGTTGTCTGATTGGTTTACAATTTTCCTCTATGTATATGTGATGAGTGCAAGTCTTGGGGCTTATCCCCTTCATATCAGTGTACTCCCATGCATATGCAAAAGAATGTCTCTGTAATATCTTGACTAGCTCTTCTTGTTGAGATCTCTCTAGGTTCTTTTTTATGTTTAAAGTTTTGCTTGGAAATATCTCAATTGTAGAGCTGCCAGATTTATCCATGGAATAAAGAGACATCTGCCTTGATGACAAAAACTCAATGTTGGATTCTTCTTGAAATTGTTCATGTTTATATTTCGAAGAGGACTCAAAGTTTTCCAAGGTATTTAGAATTTGGCTATCTTCACTAATTTCTGAAATTGTGAAGAGAGGTTTTAAGTCTTCTTCATCCTCTATCCATTGAGTATCATCTAATTCTGTAATTGTTCTTGCTGGAGGATACAAGGTAAATTTCTTGGTTGAACTACCATCAGAGATATACATATCACCGGATCTACAACTAATGAAAGCATCAGTTTTAGCTAACCAAGGTCTTCCTAATATAATAGGTATGTCAAGTTTTGAAATTTTGGAAAAAGAAAAATGTTTTTTGAAAAAATATTCATGAGATCAAAATATTACTATGACCTAAGGTTTTATACTTTAGTATAGGAAAAAGATGAAGAAAAATACAATGTATTTCCATTTTTCATTTGATTTAGGGACGGTTGACTTTGGAATTTGTATATTTATATAAAGCTAGGAGTCGAGCAACTTCCGGAGCGGAAGTCGCAATCACGAGCAGAAGCTTTTGGATAAGCAACTGCGGGGGGTCAACTTGCCCGTCGGTTATCAAAACCCGACCCCCCGCAGTTGACTGGTCAGATCTGCGAAAACTATTGATCGACGGCTGCGATTGATTGCGGGGGGTATGGGTTGAAGGTCTCGGCCGTACTCACGGACCCCCCGCATTACGTCATTCGCTGAACTGTCAAACAGTTGGCAAAACGGCTGTCATCCACTATACGTGTCGTCCCACATCACCTTTGCATTAATTGCGATTTCCATTGTTATAAAGTCGAGTTCTCCGTTCCGTTGTGGTTCATTTGTGATTGTTGCCCAGTTTTAAAACCCCGTCCCGCCACCTTCGCACCAAGCTGTTTTCGAAATTCTTGTCAGCTATGGCCAAACGAGCTCCTTGTCTGGTCTGTCCACTCTGAACCCTCTCCTAGATAGTGAGAAAGACGTCTGTGATACTTCCTCATCTGTAAATCATCCTCTCATGCATTACCAAGTGACCTTGAACACCGACCAGTCGCCTGTGTTTTCCGCTATGCAGAGTTCTGGAGTGCTGTCTGCCTGTATTCCTAAAACCCATGTTTTTCCAGAATTCATTTCCTGGTTGGTTTCGTCCATGTATCCCGGCAAATGTTATGTCATGAACTCTCAGGGAGAAAGTGTTTTGCAGGTTTCAGCTCAATTAATGCGTCAAGCATTATGCTTCCCGGAGAATGATTCTCATTTGCAGTTCTCAGAAGATTCGCTGGTTCAATACTTCGAGGAGCTCTCAATTGAGGAATTTAACCGCTGCATGTCATTTTTGGTATCGAGTCCGGAGAAGACCCAGTTTGGTTCGGGAAAGTTTGGTTTGGATGCATTTAATGTTCAATACAGGTCAATTCTCAGTTGTATTATGGAGATTCTGGGGAGAGAAGATGATTGCGAAGTTGACAAGGCAGCTCTGGGGATGTTCACTCTCATGATGAAACCAGGAGTGGTGTTAGATATTCCATCCTTTTGGCAAGAAGTGGTGAATTCTCAGTTGATTGCTTTCCCACTAACAAGTTATTTCAGATTTCCCTCATTAATAGTTTACTTGTTTTTATACCAGAATGTGGAAGAATTCATGGGTGTTGGTTTGAACATAATGGATAGCAACAAAAATAAACAGTCAGTTCTGCTTTGGACTGATATGGTTAGAAGAGAAGAGAATGAAGCTGGTTTATTTGAATTTGTGGAACACTTTATGACCACCGCTTATAAAATTCTCAATGGAACTCTGCCTCCCTGTTTCTTGCCAAAGGCCCAGGAGTTCTTGCAATTAGGACCTAATTGTAAATATGGAGACTGGTTTGTTTTTGAGGACTATTCGGAAATAAGGCTATATGGAGTCAGTGTTGAGCCTTATAGGCTTCCAACATTTGTTCCCATGAGACTGTTTGCTTTGGAATTTATAAGGCAAAGTCTCAATGTGGATCAAGTTCATTTTCTTCCAATGAAGAAGGGGTTAATGTACAAGTTGCCCATGAGTGTAGGCCCTTTTGTCGTTAACACAAGGCAAGCTTATGAGGAGGTATCAAGGATGTTGGAAGGAACACAGTTATTATTGGGAGAGAAATGGGCCTATGACCCACATGCGATTATTTCACAGAGAAGGGTCGAGAACGGTTATGCTGCTTTTACTCATGTGAGTAAACCAGATTTAGAAAAGCTGGCTAATCCAGGAGGGCCAAGTTCATCACGGATTAGTATTCAAACACCTGTAATACTGGAAAAGATGGGCAAGAGAGTGAGAGATGATGTTGTTGAGATTGATGAGGAAGAGCCCCGAGAGGAGAAAAGGACTAAATTAGCAGAAGATCACTCCTCCAATTCACCTGGTTTCACTCTCCAGGTCAGTGAAGAACAGGGTGTTTCATCTCCTAGCAGATCAGAATTTCAGTTGGAGAAGGCTCCTTCCATGAAGCAGGTGTTCTCTCGAATTGAAGAAAAGAATCAAAGAATAAAGGCCAATATAGAGACACAAGCAGAACATCATATATCTGCTGACCAAACACGACTATTGACTGTAATGGATTTGGAGAAGGATCAGTTCAAAATGGCGTTGTCGCATCCGACAGGAATGTCTCTGGGACCCTCAGGCAGTTTTAAGGAGTTGAATATTGTTATGGATGTGAAAAAGATTCCCTTGTGGGACAAGATGAATCTCCACATGCAAACAGGTCAGTTAATTGTTAATGATTTAGGCAAGACTCATGCTACATCAGTCAAGACAGAGAATATGCTTGCCAAGGTTGTCAAACAGTGTAAGATGGAGAAAGCCAATGCCAGAGCATTGACTATTCAAAATGAAGAACTGAAGAAAATCATAATGAAGATTGGCGTTGATCCAAATGATAAGAGCGCAATGCACAAACTGATAAAGGGCGCAGAAGCAGAAATATCTTCATTAAGGAAGAAGCTGAAATTGCCAGCTGCAGAGCATTCGTTGGCAGCTGAAGTAGCAGAGGTAGAAAAGGAAAAATAGGAGCTGCGACAACAATTGATAAAGAAGGACGAAGAGCTTGATAAGGTAAAGCAAACTGCTATAACCTTACAAAATCAAATTCAGAACCACACTTGTACTTTTGATTTTTCTGCAGGTGTAACCGATCCACAAGCCCAAGTTTCTCAACTGAATATAGAGTTAAAAATGGCGGAGAGAGATTGCAAACAGGCCCAGTCTGAAAAGGACACAGCTCTCAGATTGATGCAGGGATGGGAAGAGAAGGCAAATGAAAATGAGCAGAAGCTACATAAAGCTGAAGAAGAGATTAAAGAGCTCAAGGAGAAATTGAAGGGAAATATTTCCCTTATTAAAGCTAAGGATCTCATCTGGAATGAGATCATTTCTGAAATACAAGAAAAATGGGACTCCATAAAAGTAATTGCCAGAGAGAAAAACATTGTTGCTGATCATGAAAAAGAGTTGTCATCGGATAAGCCAGCTGCAATCAAAAGATCAAATTGGGCCAAGAGATTCATGAATTTTATTAATTCCAAAACAGATGAAGAGTTGCAAGAGATGGGGATACAAGACAGGTATTTTTATGCTGAAGAAGTAAACAAAATGATCATTAAAAATGACCTTCTGAAAGCATCAGAGAAGCGGCTACAGGTAATTAAAGAGATGATTAAGAAATTTGACATTTCGTTTGATAAATTGATAAGAACTGGTTTTCCCTCATGCTGGAAGGAGGGAGGTGAATTTATGTCCTGGAAGTTGTATGAAGATCAACTGGTATTTGCAAAAAGCAGAGCAGATGGCCGACATGAGAAGACGCAGATACTAAAGGGAGAAACAGTATTCAATTTCTTGCAAAGACATTTCCTTCTGCTGTGGATGGTGAAAACGTTGTTCACAAGTAACCTCTCTCACGGTCATATTGTTGCCTTCACAGTAGAATATCATCATTATAAGAATGCTCCAATAACTCAAGACAAACTCTGGAAGGAATGTAAGAAATTCACTATTGATACAGAAAAAGGATTTCCCGCCAAGCAGCCACAAGTAACCGTGCAGTCGCAAGAAATCATTGAGTCAGCTGCTGTTCCAGGAACATCAGTTCCTTTAGATTAGGAGTTGTCATCTTTTATTTTGTTTCAAGTCAAGTAATGCAATGTAATGAAATGTTTCCGAGGCATGTGCCTCCGTTACAGAAAGTAGTTAAGTAGTTACAGTTAGTTAGAATCAGTTTTATAACTGAAACCATTTTGGTTCAGATTGTATTTAAAGACATCTTAAGGAAGGAAGAAGGTTCCGAGTTTTGAACCTTTGAAGGCTAAATTTTGTACTAAGCAATATCGAATGAATAAAGAAGTTTTGCAAGTTTCCAATATTCCATCTATGTTGAAGAGTTTTCTTGGTTTCCATTTCATTTGCATTTCTGTGAATAAAGTAGAGTGATTAGAGCTGCAGGTCTCTTGATATTTATATGTCTAAGAGTTAAATATCCTTAATGGGCGCTCCTCTTCTTTAACTTATCTGTTTTTCACTTCCTCTGGATTTTATAATGACAGTTTCTGTGTAAAGCAGCATGACAAGTTAAAATACTTTTCTTTCTCTGTCTTTCATCTGTTCACTTCAATATAAAGGGAATATGGCATTGCATGGCTACTAAATATTTGATATTTGGGAAATATATTACTAACATTTAAAGGGTTAAGAAACAGAGACACATATATACATTTTTGTGACATAATCTTTAATATCTTGAGCACGGATTCTTGTACACAGCCAAGAATTGTTTCTCAAGGAACAACATTAATTGGCGCCGTTGCCGGGGATCGAAGAGTCGAAGTTCTTCCCTGGGTTTTGATCTACATTTCCTCAGGTTGTTCAGAGAGGAGGAAATAGTACGCTGTGATTTTTCAAAATAGCTCTGGCTCCCAAGAAGCCTCACACGAGGTCAGACACCTCTCAGAAAAAAGCTCCCGTTTTGTCAAATCCTGAGAAACTTGTTTCCAAGAAGGGCCAGAAACCAAAAATAGTTGTTACACCTGAACCCACACTGCTCGCACCTGGCAGCAGTTCACACGTTTTTTCATCCAAGAAAGCTTCCAAGAAACTCATTTTCTCGGAAGAAGAATCATCACCGTCACCCATTCAAGAACCCACATTAGAAGAGCAATCTTTGGAGTTTGTGTATTTCCTCTTTACAGAAACTCAGTCACATACAGTTGCCAGCTCTTCTGCTATTGTTCAAAGTCCCATTCCCATATCAGTTGTTTCACCTCATTCATCTTTTCCCACAACTGGTATTCATTTTACCCCCGCTCAAGGAGCAGTTAACCCGGGCGCAAACATAGCAGTTCCTGCAGCCCCTGCTTTCTTGATGAACAGATATGCACCTTTAAATCTACCACAACCATTACATGATTTGCCGCAGGAGTACCTCAAGTTACTCCCAAGATTTACTGGTGAAGATGAAATAACCGCAGAACAGCACCTGCCCCTGTTTTGCACTTTTGCAGAGAATTTAAACGTTGAACATTTGGATGTTGTCATGAGACTTTTCGTTCAGTCTCTGAGTGGAGAAGAAAGGAAGTGGTTCAAAGGATTACAGAATGGTTCCATTAATGATTGGGAGGCTCTGGAAAGACGTTTCATTGAGAGATGGGGCGAAAAAAGGGACCACGGTTATTCTTTGACAGAATTTAATGCAATTAAGAAAAAGTCCGATGAAAATATGAACGATTTTGTTAAAAGATTTAACAAATTGTATAATAGTGTGCCTGGTGAAATGAAACCCCCTCCGATTGGAGCAAGGGTTGTTTTTGCTGGTGCTTTTGAACCAGATTTCAGTTTCACGCTAAGGGAAAGAAGGTCTCCTACGCTGGAACAGATTCAAAATGATGCTTTGGAGATTGAAGCAAATATGTCTGCTGCTGGTAAAGTTTCAGATAAAGGAAAAGCTAAGGAGGAAGCCTCAGTTCAGGATCAGAGAATTGAAGACATGACTAAGGTTATTAAAAATATTTCAAATAAGTTGGTAAAGTTGGAAATAGATAGCAAGCCTGCCAGACAGAATAGAGGGGTTTTTAATCCCCAATTCAAAAAACAACCTTTGCAAATCCTACAAAGAGAAAGGAAGGATCAAGATCAGGTGCAAGCACCTTTGTACATAGAAGCAACCCCGTCGCGCTCAGCAGACGAAGATGACGACAGAGAAGATGATGCTCGAATTTCTGCTGTATATATGGAAGATGATGAAACAGAAGAAGAGATTGATGAAGAAGAGGAGAAGGAAGAGGAAGAAGCTGAACCCTCATTTGATCAAGAAGAAATGGACGATTATTGTAAATAATTCACAGATTTTATGCAATCCGAGTTGCATAAAAAATATGACTTGAGGTCAAAAAAGAGGTTGAGGACGCAAGAAAATGAAGAAAAGGAACCAAAAACAGCACCTGCTCCAAAGGCGACTCCACTGCAGAAAGGTAAGCAGCAAGCTGAAACATCCCAGGTAAAAGAGAAGGATTCTAACATTCTGGAGAAGGTGGTCACAGTTTCTAATCAGAATTTAAATTCCAAAAAAGATCAAGAAGACCCTGAAAAGTTGACAAGATCAAATCAAACTTTCAGTCTGTCGAAAGAGTTAGAAAAAGTGAAGATACAAGTACCTCTTCTTGAACTCATGAAAACCCCGGGTTACAAGAAAGAAATTGCTGAATTTATCAATCTGTCCCATCCCGACGAAGTGAGTGATACAGTGAATCTGCAAGAAGAAAAGCCAGTGGTGACATTTGGACCTCATGTGGAAGAGGTAGATTCTTCTGTTCCTCCTTTTTATATATCTCTTCTCTTGCATGATTTCGTTTTGCACAATTGTATGTTGGATTCTGGTGCATCAGACAATCTGATGCCACTGAGTGTGATGAAGGAGTTAAATTTACAAATTACCAAGCCATACAGAGATCTTTATTCTTTTGACTCGAAAAGAGTTAAGTGTGTAGGTCTCATTAAAGATATGGTTGTCTCATTGGCCCAAATCCCAGCCAAAAGCATTATGATGGACGTTGTAGTGGCAGATATTCCAGCCAGGTTTGGAATGTTATTATCTAGGTCATGGGGAGCAAAGCTGGGAGGAGTTTTGAAACTAGACTTTACGTATGCTATTATTCCCGTTTTCAATGGTGAAGAAAGAAGATTGTATAGAGAGACCAGATTCCAAAAGACTGCCACCAAGAAAGATGCCAGTAATTCACCAATTTATGGTCAAGAAAAGGACGATCTGTCATGTTTCATGTTGCAGAAGGTTGCAGAATTTGCTGAGGAATCTCAGGGGAAGCTTGATTCAGAAATTGTACATAAGGAATTACAGTCAGAAAAGCCGTGGAAGTGTTATTTTGATGGAGCATTTTCCAAAGAAGGTACTGGAGCGGGTTTTATCTTTGTTTCTCCGGAAGGTAACTTGGTGCCTTTTTCTTTCAAATTGGAGTTCGAGTCTACTAATAATGTTGCAGAATATGAGGCATTAATTATTAGTTTGCAGACAGCTAAGAAGATGGGGATTAAAGCTATGACTGTGTTTGGAGATTCAGAGTTAATTATAAGGCAGATCAAGAATTCCTGCCAAACCAAGCATCCCAGATTACGAGCATACCGGAATGAAGTATGGGATCTGATTGAAAACTATTTTGAAGCATTCAATTTGCAGTTTGTACCGAGAGAAGAAAACATGTTAGCAGATTCACTGGCGGTTGCAGCAAGTACGTTCAAGCCTCCTATCAGCGTGAAACTAAGGTATGAGATAGAAATGAGACATAGGCCGTCGATTCCTGATAATATTAAACATTGGCAGGTTTTCGAAGATGATGAGCAGATTAAGAAGTTTTTGTTGATGACTGAGGATTTTGAAGATCATCAAATTGATCTGGAAAGTGATGAAGACGAGTTGGCTGGTAAGACTTTTAAAAAGGAAATCGGTGGTCGGGAAATTATTCAGTTAAAAGATAACGTCTTACCCAGAGGCTTAGTACCGCTTGAAAGATTGTTTGGGGCTAATGATGTTGCTGTGGATCAAAAACAGAGGAACCAAGATGAGCCAGTGGAGGATTGCAATTTGGGTACTCCACAAGAGCCTAAGATGGTCAAACTGTTCAAGGGGCTTCCGAAGGAATATAAAGAAAGGTATGTAGAGTTGTTTAAACAGTTTAAAGATGTTTTTGCTTGGTCGTATGATGATTTGAAAACATATGATAAAGACATTATACAGCACAAGATTCCACTCAAGGAGGGAGTTAAGTCACATAAACAGAAGCTTAGGCAGATTAATCCATTGCTGTTGGCTCCAATCGAGAAGGAAATTAAGAAATTGTTGCAAGCTAAGATAATTGTCCCACTCAGTTATTCAGATTGGGTTTCTAACCTTGTACCTGTTCGAAAGAAAAATGGAGAGATAAGGTTATGCGTGGATTTCAGAAATTTAAACAGGGCTTCATTAAAGGACAATTATCCTCTGCCGAAAATGGACTTTGTCTTACAGAAAGTGACTGGTGCTTATAGATTGTCTATGGTGGACGGGTTCTCAGGTTATAATCAGGTAGCAGTGGAGAAGGAGGATCAGAAGAAAACCGCTTTCACTACGCCTTGGGGAACGTTCATGTACGCCAGGATGCCTTTTGGCCTGATGAACGCAGGGGCTACATTTCAAAGGGCGATGGATATCGCATTTGTGGGAGACACGTTTGTAGTGGTTTACTTGGATGACGTCACAATTTTTTCGAAGTCGGATGAGGAGCATTTACAGCATTTACAGAAGGCCTTCATGAAGTGCAGAAAGTTTGGTTTATCATTGAATCCGAAGAAGTCTTTATTTGCCCTGGAGGAGGGTAAATTATTAGGCCACATTGTTTCGAAAGAAGGAGTGAAGATTGATCCTGCCAGAGTTGAAGCCATTCAGACGATTCCTCTGCCACGAAGTAAAAAGGATATCCAGCGTTTCCTCGGAAAGATTAATTTCCTAAGGCGGTTCGTCCCAAATTATGTTGAAATCGTTAAAAAGATTACTGACATGTTAAAAAAGAATGATGAGGTAAGGTGGGACAAGGAGGCGAGGGAATCATTCCAGAGAATCAAAGAGGCTTTAAAAGAAGCCCCTGTTTTGGTAAGTCCAGACTATTTGAAGCCGTTTCAAATTTTTTCATTTGCTTCTCCTTCAACTATTGCAGCCGTTTTATTACAAAGAAATGAAGAGAAGCAGGAGCAGCCAGTTGCATATTTCAGCAAAGTTCTCCGTGATGCAGAATTGAATTATAACATATTAGAGAAACAGGTGTACGCTCTGGTAAAGGCATTGAAAGCTTTCAGAACTTATGTTCTTCACTCTCATATTTTGGCGTATGTCCCCAATTCGGCCGTGAAAGATGTGCTCGTACAAAGTGATGTGGAAGGTAAAAGAGGAAAATGGATCGCAAAGATACAGGAGTATGATTTAGATATAAAACCAACCAAGCTGGTTAAAGGATTGGGATTGGCCAAATTACTGACAGAATCCAATTTCCAAGCGCTGGGAATCAATTTGCTGGCCCCCGTAGAAGAAGCAAATGAAGAAACGCGTGACAGTCAATCAAAAACATCAGTTAAGTATAAATTTCTTTGTTCAGAGTGGTATAAGGATATTGTACATTATCTGTGCTTTCTGTCATGTCCACCTTCCATTAATAGAGCAAAATACAGAGCCCTGAAACTTAAGGCTTAGCCTTATGTTATAATCGAAGCAAAATTATATTGGAAGGATCCAGCTGGTATGTTGTTGTTGTGTCTTACAGAGGAAGAAATTCTAGAAGTAATAAGAGAGTATCATGAATGCCTGTGTGGAGGGCATTACAGCTGGAAGGTAACAGCTCACAAAATATTCAAATCAGGTTTTTATTGGCCGACTGTGTTTTCAGATGTTTACAAGACAGTCAGAAGCTGTCAAAAATGCCAATTATTTGCAGAGAAGAAAAAGTTGGCTCCTCTACCTCTTCTTCCTGTCTTCGTTGAAGAACCCTTTAGACAATGGGGATTGGACTTCATTGGAGAGATTAATCCACCATCCAGCGGGCAGTTTAAATGGATTCTTACTGCTACGGATTATTTTACAAAGTGGGTGGAGGCAATTCCCACCAGGAAAGCTAATGATTTGGTAGTAATGAAGTTTTTGGAGGAGAACATTTTTAGCAGGTTTGGATGCCCCGTGAAGATTGTGACAGATAATGCTCAGGTTTTCAGTTCACTCAGGTTTATTAATTTTTTCCAAACTTATAATGTGACATTGTCTCACTCCACAGCTTACCATCCGCAGGGCAATGGATTAGCAGAATCATCCAACAAAACATTGGTTAGAATCTTGAAGAAAACAATCAGTGAAAATCAGAAGAATTGGGACACGAAGTTAGTCTTTGCTTTGTGGGCAACAAGAATGACCACAAGAAGGTCCACTGGCAAGTCACCTTATGAGCTCGTGTACGACACTCAAGCTTTATTTCCCACACAATTGGTAAAACCTGTGATTTCTTTTCTCCAAGATGCCCAAGCAGAACCAAACCCCATGATACGAAGAATGAACAATGTGATGGAATTAAGTGAAAGCAGAAATCAGGTTCAGGACCGCTTGCTCACTTATTAGCAAAAGATGAAGGCAGTATTTGATAGAAAGGCAAAGGAAGTTTTGTTTCAGGAAGGAGATTTAGTTTTGAGATGGGATACACGAAGGGAAGATAAAGGCAAACACGGGAAATTTGATCCCTTGTGGTATGGCCCATTCAAAATTAATGAAGTCAGAGGAAATAACACCTTCGTGTTGGAAAATATGGAAGGAGAAATGCTGGATATGCCTGTCAATGGGCAATATCTCAAGCATTATTTCCGACATTAAGCAGTTACTGATCCATCATTGTATATATCCGGAGTGTTCACTGTACATTTACCATCAAGCAATTTTTGACTCCATGCCCGAGGTGAAGGCACTAATCTGCAAGTTCTTAGTGTTTCGTGGTAAAAACACTATCCCCAGGTGGAGCCAGATGTTGTGGATCATTATATCTGCATATCCTTTTTATTATGTCAAGTTTTGAAATTTTGGAAAAAGAAAATGTTTTTTGAAAAAATATTCACGAGGATCCGAAATATGCTATAGTATAAGGTTTTATACTTTAGTATAGGAAAAAGATGAAGAAAAAATACAATGTATTTCCATTTTCATTTTGATTTACGGAGCGGACTGACTTTAGATTGTTATATTTATATTAATCATAAATTCCGAGCAACTTCCGGAGCGGAAGTCACAATCACGCGCAGAAGCTTTTGGATAAGCAACTGCGGGGGGTCAACTTGCCCGTCGGTTATCAAAACCCGACCCCCCGCAGTTGACTGGTCAAATCTATGAAAAATATTGATCGACGACTCTGATTGATTGCGGGGGGTATGGGTTGGAGGTCTCCGCCGTACTCACAGACCCCCCGCATTACGTCATCCGCCGAAGTGGCAAACAGTTGTCATCCACTATGTGTGTCTTTCCACGTCACCCTTGCATTGATTACGGTTTCCGTTGTTTATAAGTCGGGTTTTCCGTTCCGTCGTGGTTCAGTTGTGACTGTTGCCCTGTTTTAAACCCCGTCCCGCCACCTTCGCACCAAATTGTTTTCGAAATTCTTGTCAGCCATGGCCAAACGAGCATCCTTGTCTGGTCTGTCCACTCTGAACCCTCTCCTAGATAGTGAGAAAGACGTCCGTGATACTGCCTCATCTGTAAATCATCCTCTCTTGCATCATCAAGTGTCCTTGAACACCGACGAGTCACCTGTGTTTTCCGCTATGCAGAGTTCGGGAGTGCTGTCCGCCTGCATTCCCAAAACCCATGTCTTTCCTGAATTCATTTCCTGGTTGGTTTCGTCCATGTATCCCGGTAAATGTTTTGTCATGAACTCCCAGGGAGAAAGTATTTTGCAGGTTTCAGCTCAATTAATGCGTCAGGCATTATGCTTTCCGGAGAATGATTCTCCTATGCAATTCTCAGAAGATTCGTTGGTTCAATATTTCGAGGAGCTCTCTAATGAGGAATTTAACCGCTGCATGTCGTTTTTGGTATCGAATCCGGAGAAGACCCAGTTTGGATCAGGAAAGTTTAGTTTGGATGCATTTAATGTTCAATACAGGTCAGTTCTCAGCTGTATTATGGAGATTCTGGGGAGAGAAGATGATTGCGAAGTTGACAAGGCAGCTCTGGGGATGTTCACTCTCATGATGAAACCAGGAGTGGTGTTAGATATTCCATCCTTTTGGCAAGAAGTGGTGAATTCTCAGTTGATTGCTTTCCCACTAACAGGTTATTTCAGATTTCCCTCATTAATAGTTTACTTGTTTTTATACCAGAACGTGGAAGAATTCATGGGTGTTGGTTTGAACATAATGGATAGCAACAAAAATAAACAGTCAGTTCTGCTTTGGACTGATATGGTCAGAAGAGAAGAAAATGAAGCTGGTTTATTTGAATTTGTGGAATACTTTATGACCACCGCTTATAAAATTCTCAATGGAACTCTACCTCCCTGTTTCTTGCCAAAGGCCCAGGAGTTCTTGCAATTAGGACCTAATTGTAAATATGGAGACTGGTTTGTTTTTGAGGACTATTCTGAAATAAGGCTATATGGAGTCAGTGTTGAGCCTTATAGGCTTCCAACATTTGTTCCCATGAGACTGTTTGCTTTGGAATTTATAAGGCAAAGTCTCAATGTGGATCAAGTTCATTTTCTTCCAATGAAGAAGGGGTTAATGTACAAGTTACCCATGAGTGTAGGTCCCTTTGTCGTTAACACAAGACAAGCTTATGAGGAGGTATCAAGGATGTTGGAAGGAACACAGTTATTATTGGGAGAGAAATGGGCCTATGACCCACATGCGATTATTTCACAGAGAAGGGTCGAGAACGGTTATGCTGCTTTTACTCATGTGAGTAAACCGGATTTAGAAAAGCTGGCTAATCCAGGAGGGCCAAGTTCATCACGGATTAGTATTCAAACACCTGTAATACTGGAAAAGATGGGCAAGAGAGTGAGAGATGATGTTGTTGAGATTGATGAGGAAGAGCCCCGAGAGGAGAAAAGGACTAAATTAGCAGAAGATCACTCCTCCAATTCACCTGGTTTCACTCTCCAGGTCAGTGAAGAACAGGGTGTTTCATCTCCTAGCAGATCAGAATTTCAGTTGGAGAAGGCTCCTTCCATGAAGCAGGTGTTCTCCCGAATTGAAGAAAAGAATCAAAGAATAAAGGCCAATATAGAGACACAAGCAGAACATCATATATCTGCTGACCAAACACGACTATTGACTATAATGGATTTGGAGAAGGATCAGTTCAAAATGGCGTTGTCGCATCCGACAGGAATGTCTCTGGGACCCTCAGGCAGTTTTAAGGAGTTGAATATTGTTATGGATGTGAAAAATATTCCCTTGTGGGACAAGATGAATCTCCACATGCAAACAGGTCAGTTAATTGTTAATGATTTAGGTAAGACTCATGCTACATCAGTCAAAACAGAGAATATGCTTGCTAAGGTTGTCAAACAGTGCAAGATGGAGAAAGCCAATGCTAGAGCGTTGACTATTCAAAATGAAGAACTGAATAAAATCATAATGAAGATTGGCATTGATCCAAATGATAAAAGCGCAATGCACAAACTAATAAAGGGCGCAGAAGCAGAAATATCTTCATTAAGGAAGAAGCTGAAATTTCCAGCTGCAGAGCATTCGTTGGCAGCTGAAGTAGCAGAGGTAGAAAAGGAAAAAGAGGAGCTGAGACAACAATTGATAAAGAAGGACGAAGAGCTTGATAAGGTAAAGCAAACTGCTATAACCTTACAAAATCAAATTCAGAACCACACTTGTACTTTTGATTTTTCTGCAGGTGTAACCGATCCACAAGCCCAAGTTGCTCAACTGAATATAGAGTTAAAAATGGCGGAGAGAGATTGCAAACAGACCCAGTCTGAAAAGGACACAGCTCTCAGATTGATGCAGGGATGGGAAGAGAAGGCAAATGAAAATGAGCAGAAGCTACATAAAGCTGAAGAAGAGATTAAAGAGCTCAAGGAGAAATTGAAGGGAAATATTTCCCTTATTAAAGCTAAGGATCTCATCTGGAATGAGATCATTTCTGAAATACAAGCAAAATGGGATTCCATAAAAGTAATTGCCAGAGAGAAAGGTATTGTTGCTGATCACGAAAAGGAACTGTCATCAAACAAGCCAGCTGCAATCAAAAGATCAAATTGGGCCAAGAGATTCATGAATTTTATTAATTCCAAAATAGATGAAGAATTGCAAGAGATGGGGATAAAAGACAGGTATTTTTATGCTGAGGAAATAAGCAAAATGATCATTAAAAACGATCTTCTGAAAGCATCAGAGAAGCGGCTACAGGTAATCAAAGAGGTGATTAAGAAATTTGACATTTCATTTGATAAATTGATAAGAACTGGTTTGCCCTCATGCTGGAAGGAGGGAGGTGAATTTATGTCCTGGAAGTTGTATGAAGATCAACTGGTATTTGCAAAAAGCAGAGCAGATGGCCGACATGAGAAGACGCAGATGCTAAAGGGAGAAACAGTGTTCAATTTCTTACAGAGACATTTCCTTCTGTTGTGGATGGTGAAAACGTTGTTCACAAGTAACCTCACTCACGGTCATATTGTTGCCTTCACAGTAGAATATCATCGTTATAAGGATGCTCCAATAACTCAAGACAAGCTCTGGAAGGAATGTAAGAAATTCACTACTGACACAGAAAAGGGATTTCCCGCCAAGCAGCCACCAGTAACCATGCAGCCGCAAGAAATCATTGAGTCAGTTCCAGGAACATCAGTTCCATTAGATTAGGAGTTGTTATCTTTTATTTTGTTTCAAGTCAAGTGATGCAATGTAATGACATGTTTCCGAGGCATGTGCCTCCGTCACGGAAAGTAGTTAAGTAGTTACAGTTTGTTAGAATCAGTTTTATAACTGAAACCATTTTGGTTCAGATTGTATTTAAAGACATCTTAAGGAAGGAAGAAGGTTCCGAGTTTTGAACCTTTGAAGGCTAATTTTGTACTGAGCAATATTGAATGAATAAAGAAGTTTTGCAAGTTTCCAATATTCCATCTGTGTTGAAGAGTTTTCTTGGTTTTCATTTCATTTTCATATCTGTGAATAAAGTAGAGTGATTAGAGCTGCAGGTCTCTTGATATTTATATATCTAAGAGTTAAACATCCTTAATGGGCGCTCCTCTTCTTTAGCTTATTTGTTTTTCACTTCTTCAGGATTTTATGATGGCAGTTTCTGTTTAAAGCAGCATGACAAGTTAAAATCCTTTTCTTTCTTCGTCTTCCATTCACTCACTTCAATATAAAAGGAATATGGCATTGCAGAGCTAATAAAGATTTGATATTTGGGAAATATATTACCTAACATTTAAAGGAAGCAAGAACAGACAACATATATACATTTTTGTGACATAATCTTTAATGTTCTGAGCACTCCATTCTTGTACACAAGCCCAAGAATTGTTTCTCAAGGAATAACAGGATACATTCATTTCCAATGAGGTTGCTTTCACTTCTACACTGCTCATCATGAGCACGTTCCTTCATCATCCCATCTTCCCCCAATACATCCCTCCATCACATCCCATCATTCATAAGGCACCCACCCACCTGCATCGACCACTCCCACATGATGATCCTTCTCAGTCACCTTCCACCACCCTTCACCGTCACATCATGATGTGTCAAAACCTCAAGTAGTGAAAGAGATATTATGGGTGCCTAGTACCAAAGTGATCATATTGAGCCATTTCCTTTGACCCATTTGTAAGAGGCCATTTGTGCATGTGTTTGCTCATTTTAGGTGTAAGGGCCATGCCTTCATAAAACAAAACAAAGGATATGTGTTAAAAATGTTACAGAGCATATCATCATGGAGGAGGAGGATAAACATGAAACCAAGGTAGTTTTAGCTGATTGACCTTGATGATGAAGATTATGTCATAATCACCAATAAGGACTAAAAATCAATATATGCAAAGATTAGTGAGCTTCAAGCTAATCTTGGTAGAGAAATAACGTAATTAACTTTCTTGAGCTAGAAAACTAGCTGAAGACAAAGCACACCATCAATGAGGTCGTGGCAACGGAAAGCTCGGGGAGAGGGGTTGGAAAGGCCAGCCAGCCTGATGAGACCTTGGGAAGATTTTAAGGACAGTGATTATATGAATATCGCCCCTGTGCGTATACTCAAGGACAATTGGGTTGGAAGAGTGCTTTTAGCCCTGTGAAAGCAAAAAGAGGTAGAATCGTGTGCCACTTACTCCATGAGCCGCTTGCCATAGAGATTGATGGAGATAGAGACTTGGTTTGAGAGGCCAATTTTCATTTGGAGAGCTCATTATAGAAGGAAAATAGAGACACTATATTCGTCAGAGAAGATGAAGCATTATGCTATGAGAAATAGGATTGCAAGGGCCAAGCTCAAACGTGCCCATGCAAAGATTCTAAGTTTCGACCGAGTCAAAGGAAAGGAAAAAATCGAATATTATTGTTGAGGTTTCCCCTCCGTGCTCCAACCTTGATTCACAATCAAATTCCATTTCATCCAGCAAATTTACTTTATCAGCTTTAACGTTGAAAGTGCTAAACGCTATAGTTCAGCCGCACCTTTTTTTGGGCCATCCAAATGGAAAAAGGTCAGCATATTCATGTTCATAATGACAATTAAATCAACTAAACAAAATTCAAGATATCATATAGAACTGTCCCTCAAAAAGGCCAAATCAAAAAATCATGTTTCTCGCCTCTTTTGTCTTAACGTTGCCACTACCAGAAACAGGATTTTACTGTGGCGGATGGACACCATTTTGAAATTAAAGCATATTTAAACATATGTGATATGATTTCCCAACCAGCTATCATGAGCTCAATTTTGGACAAGGGAAGCCTCCAAAAGTGGTCCACAAAATAGGTTAATTTTATACCATGGCTAATGCTATGAAAGAAATCTTGGCGCTTTAATTAGTTTCAGAAATTTTGAAATTTCACCTTGATGTACTTTCACTTGGGTAAATGTGAATTTATCTATTGTAATTATCATGTTTTACCTTTGAATTGGTTGCATATACATTAGGTAAAGTATTAGTTTGAGGTCAAATGTATAAGAAAATTAAAAGTTAGGAATGAGTCACTCTCTCATCCTAAGATTTAGCAATGGTCAGCTTAAAAATAAACTCCTCTACCTCATGGATTCTGACCCCTAAGGTGCAGAGAGGAAGTTATATTTGAGTTCCTGTTGTACCTTTTCAAATATTTTTATTGTTGGCATCAGAAGAGATTGTATTCTCTAAGTAATATTCCATTGACATTACTGAAGTTTATAGCTATTTTCTTGGGATCCCCGTGGTATAGATTTACACATTGTTTCCTTCTCCGTGATTGATTTGTTAATAATTTTATTGTTAATCATAGCCATTTTACATCTCTATTATACTTAGGCTTCAAGTTTGAAAGAAAAAAAATTTATATTTAGTTATGCTTTGTTTTGGGGAATTAAGTATAATGTGTTTAATTTTCAATTTAAGGAAAACACATTTCATATGCTTCTTAGCTTCTCACCGTATTTGGTACATTTACTACTCTTGAATGTGTACCTTTTTCTACCTTACCCCATCAATAATACTATAATTTCATCCTAGCCTCGATCTATCCCCCTGACCTAATCATTCACATCTAAACCCTAAATTCAAAATTAAAAACCCCCATACTCCCTAGCGTCACTAAAATCCTTTATTTAGCCCTCGACAGTGATTCTATCGAGATATCCCTCTTCGATTTGGTAGGGCTAGATACCAACCAAAT
The DNA here is from genome assembly GCA_034641835.2 of Pinus albicaulis. NCBI lineage: Eukaryota > Viridiplantae > Streptophyta > Pinopsida > Pinales > Pinaceae > Pinus > Pinus albicaulis. The sequence goes on from MU968394.1 coordinate 114,084, forward strand.
ATTAGTTTGAGGTTACCTCGTGATTACCTACTACCCTTAGATCAATCCGTAAAGGTGACCACAGCAAAGAATTTTAAATATTAATTGACCTCTTTACCAAAAATGGACCACATATCATGGAGGGTAGTAGGTTCCAAACATGATTTCATTGTTAGATGGATTTTCTAGTTATAATCAAGTTTTAGTACATCCCACTATCAAAGACAAAACAGATTTTATTTACCCTTTAGACTTTTCATGTATGTGCAAATTCCTTTGGATTAATGAATGTTAAGCTACCTTTCAAAGGGGCTATGAAATTTCATTTGCTAATGAAATTCACACTATTGTGAATTTATCCGGATTATATTACTATGTATTCAAATATTGACTGCAGAATTTAGCACATTTGAAGATTTTTTTGAAAAATGTAGAAAGTTTTAAATTTCCCAATCCCAAGAAAGCATTGCTTGGGACTTGAAGAAGGAAAATGATAGGTCACATTATTTCTCAAGACAAATCGCATTAGACCTTGTGAATAAATGAAGAAAATACTCAATATTATTCATCCCGTGAATATTAAATAACTTCAATCATTCATTGGAAAATCAAGTTTTTGAGGAGATTTACATCTAACCTCTTAGAAATTTTTTGAGGAATATTAACAATATGCTCAAGAAAGATTCAAAATTTAATGGGAAATTATTGAGGGGCTAACAATACTTTGATCTGGCTATGCACACCCAGCTCCTGGCCCCAATTAGCCCAGACTTCACTAAAGATTCCATAGTTTTTTCTTTTGCTTCAACATACTAGTGCTTCTATTATGTTTTGTCATGGTAAAACAAAGAAGGACAATAGAAAAACTAATAGATTCTTCTCATCTAAGCATTAAGAGATGCATCATTGAAATATAATATCATGGAAAAACAGCTTTCTTTTCTTTAGTCAAGGCATTAAAGGATTTTATAGTCTACATTATACATTCACATATCATTGCTTATGCGCCCAATGTAGTTGCCAAAAGACATCTTAATGCACGCTCCATAAAATAAAGGAATGTATTGATGTGATCTTGGAATATGATTTAAATGCTTCTACCAAGTTGATTAAAGTGGTGTGATTAGCTAATTAATATTAACCACCGCACTAGAATTAAGATGGTCTATTCTATGGATAATCAAGAGGAATCAAGTACTCCAATCGACTGGCTTAAGCATTCCCCGAACTCTCCCTGCATGTTGATATTTTGTATGTATCAATAATCTGAATGATCCTCCTATTTTTCCAACCATGCTTATATTTATAAAACTTAAAAGTTGTTAAATTCCTGTTTTTTGGAAAAATTTAATGGAAAGATATTGGAGGTATTTTTCTTAAATGTTTGCTAAAGGATGATGTAGATAAAGTTATGTGTGAATTCCATGGAGGTGACTGTGGGTGGCTATCTTTTGCTGAAATCCAACAAAACAAGATCATGAGATGGCTCACACCGGGCTCACTCCTTTTTCCCGACATCCATAAGATGTCACTACCTATCACAAATGCCACCTCTTGAAGGAAAGAAAACTATTTCCTTTTCCCTGCAAAGCCTATTTTCAGTCAAGTTCTTCTGCAATGGGGACTACAGTTCATTTGGAGAAATTCATCCCCCATGCTCTTTCCCAACATAAATGGAGCCTCACCGCCATAGATTACTTCGCAAATGGATAGAGGCCACTCCTTCTGGAAATGCCATTGACTCTCGCTATTATAAAATTACTTGAAACCAATATCCTGTTTGATTTAATTATTCTAAAACTATTATAGATAATGTTGCCTTCAGTTTCAAGAAAATGGTTGATTTTCCGCCATAGGTAATTATATAATTTAGCATTCAATGTCTTCTATTACCCTACAGGTAATGGATTGTTGAATCTTCAACATAATCTGTGAATATCAAAAATCTCGAAGATAATAAGAAATCATGAAAATAAACAAGTTGATCAATTCTCTTTGGGTCGATAGATTTACTAGTAAAACTAATTGGCATGTCTCCATAATTACTGGTTTATGGAATGGATGTAGTTTTTCCTTATTTTTAGAGTTCCACCATGAATATTATTCAGGAAATTCAAGCCGAACTTCAACAGATATACGTAGAAGGATCAATTGTAAACCATTCAAACTTGTAGTAGTCCGCAGAGGAAGTGCTAGTATAATGCACTAAGTGAATCAAGAGAATATCAAAAATATCTTTGATAAGAGAACAAAGGCCAATGATTTGGAACCAGATACAAAGTTCCGAAATGGGACTCAGAAGAGAAGACAAATTGCAAGCATGGAAAGTTTGAAAATCTTTGGGAAGGACCATATCATTGAGTCCTTTGTAGAAACAATGCATATTTTCTTAAAGAGTTGGATGGTACGTAGTTGCCTAGAGGTCCTCGTCAATGGCAGATGTCGAAACATTACTTCTTTTGAATTGTGTTATTTTTCTATCATTGTAAATACCATTGTCTTACAATTTTGTTTTCAATAACATGAACAAGGTTAGCTCAAAGAGTAGTGGTCTCAGTTCTGTTTGATGAGCAACACAAGTATAAAAACAAATCAAAGAAGATTTTGTAGAAAATGTGAGCATTCAGAGGTTAATGTCTGTAATTTTGACATTTATTTGGAGAAGTGCTATCCTCAGTCAGAGCTAATCGTTAGTATCCTATAATATAGGAGGTCAAGGTGACTAGATATTTCATCTTATTTTCTAAATTTTCTTCATGTTGAAAATGTTTTTCATTATCTGCTAGATTTCCAATAAAAAATATGAAAAGGAAATAAGAGGGTATGAAATAGAGAAAAATGGAAAAAGAAAAATAATAAAATATAGAAAAACCCCAAAAGAAATAATATCGAAAGTGTCACCAGAAATCAAAATGTCACTACCAATGAGATAGGTTGTTCAATCATACATTTTAAGCATGATTATACAATTTTAAATTTATTTTGATAGGGTTAGAAATAAGATTTTCCAAACTATTTAATTCCAGTACATCAAGAGATGGGTAGAAATGAAATTGGCTCAATTGTTGATCCAATTCAATTTGGAGAGAAATAAGGATAGACAGAAATAGAAGTTTAAAGAAAAGATGGCTAGGTCTGCAAGTCCAAATGCACCCCGAAAAAGAATAAAAAATGTTAGATTAGTAACATTGGTAGGTAGATAAGGCAAAAATAAAAATGGAGGAAAAATGAACTTTATCCTATAAAGTGAAATTTAAAGATTCCATTTTTTCTATGGTTGCTGCAGGAAAATCTGTGAACAAAGGGTTCCCGTTCTAAATTTTTGATAAGGGATTTGTTCCAAAGTTCGACTCATTAAACTTCATATGAAGACATTATGTATACATGCATGCCATATTCTATCTTATCCTAGGTCTGCAAATATCATATTCTTATCCAACTCAAACATTATACCCTATCCTAAGTCCTTAACCATACCCCCACCAAACATCATATCAACCAGTCCCCACTATCGCATCATACCTCCACCACTAAAAATCACTCACCTATCATCTCATCCTCAAGACTTCATCATTCATCCTATTTACCCGTCACGATTTTGACAACTTCTCATCCTTTAAACATTAACGTCAGCGTGTGTTCCCCACAATTTGTTTGGGTCACCTCACATATGTCACACTTGATCATTTCTCACCCCCCACCCCCCCGTCTATTACCACTTACCATGAGGACCCCTCCGAAAAGTGGGTTTCTCCTCTACCAACCAAATCTGGGCCCATGACCGCGCCTTTCCCAAGGTCGTTGCACCATGACTCCACCGCCCGTCCACTCCATCCAATCAAAGATACGCTCCCGCCATAAGTTTGACAACAATGGCTCGTAGATGCTATCCAACGGGCTCAGCGCTATATCAAACAATGCCCACACCCATATCAACCATCGCCTACTTATGCTATTAAATGAAGAATTCAATGCACATACACAGACAGATGTCATTTTATCAACTATTATGTATCCTAGTGAAATTTTCACAAAGATAGGCATGTAAAGTGTTCAATTATCCTAAAAGCTATCAAAATATGTGTAAAAGCACAACCAGAATTCCCTATCATTTTCTTCCTATTCTAATCATAGAATTTCCCTTTCTAAGTTCTCTCTTTTACTCCCATTCATCTTAAACACAATTCAAGAGATTGATTAAGGGTGGATCCAAATAAACTCCAAAAGAAAGATCAAGAATTTCTAAACCCAGGGTTCACCTCAGATGGACCTCCAGATCAGTGGATTTAGCCATAGGGATTATAACATCAATGAGACAGCCGGGACTTCATTTGTCTTATGCCTACTATTGGCTCGAGGGATAAAATGATCGATGAAGGGAGACATAGATTGTGGGAAACCAAACGCCCCTATAATTACATTTCAAAGACCCATAATGTTCAGCTATATTAGAAAATTCCATTCCCGTTACACATCAATCAAAGAGCTATAGTGACCCAACAAGAGATGTTTTTTTCAATTTCAATTCCCAATCAATCCACAGATGATGTGACCTCATTGTTGAAGAAACATCCCTTTCTCTGCAAGCCATTACATTATATCGTAATGACTTTTCCACATAGCTAAAACTTTAAAGAATGAGTTAGAAAATTTATATATTACAGAGTAAATGCAAACACAGACATAAAAAATATGTGGAAAACATAAACAAAGTATTAAAAATATTAGAAACTATAGAATAAAGATATATGGTATCACCCAACAAGGCGAGACACCACCTGAATAAATTTTCAGCCTTCTTATTATCCAAGAAAATGAAGAGACAAACCCTAGCAGAGCTCACAATATCTCTTATACCTTCAGCCTCCTTGACCGTTTCTCGCTCCGAGAATACACAAAGCACACACAAATTGCTTAGACACATCTTCATACAAGGAGGTTTCCTTCTAGTGAAAACCCCAACTAAAAAAATTCTCTACTATCGATCATCTCAGTTTAAACCACACATATTGACTAGAAATGTCACATAATTTTACATGAAATTTTACATTCTAGTTTTTAGGCTTCTGGTATACCCCCCGAAAACCCCCCTGACTTCAGCAGTTGACCACTGATGCTAAAACGAAATAGGTCCAACGTCATGATGCTAAAATAAACAAGATAATTAGGCTCCACACCCAACAATCTCCCACTTGGACAACATTGTGGCAACTCCACCGTCGCTAATTTGTTGGACAATGACTCCACTTTGGACCCGGTTGTTTCTCATCTTCATCATCATACTTGAAGACCAATTGAAACTCCACTTTCGCTCCTCAAGTTACAACTTTTGTTAGTATATCTCGTTATGATTCTGAGCTAGTGTGTATCTTTTCCATCTTCAACTTTCCATCTTCCAACACCAATCCTGGGGCCCTTGAGCGTCCTAGAATGAACTGTTTAGTTCTTTGGTAATATGAATGTACCAAAATTATCAATAATAACATGCCCATATCATGATTCTTACCCAATTCATCCGTAAACCTTGTAACGAAATCACTTTCTTTTAATATTTCTATAGAAGTTAAAATATACTCTATTGTTGTTGAAAGTGCAACAACACTTTGGATTTTAAACCCAACTAACAATTGTTCCACCTACAAAGGAATACATGACCCCGTAGTGCTCCTCCTTATCTCTGCCATCTTCATATCCTCCGCATCAACATATCCGTAGAGTAATGTTTGAACCACCGTTAATAATGCTTGATTTGTAGTATCAAATATCTGAGAATCAGTCATTTCCATCCAATGTTCTTTTCCCGGATTGTTCATGTACCTTCTTACAACTCCCATCGCATACAATATCAAGCTTCGTGCGTACCATTGCATACATTGCTTCCAACTGCTAATGCATATGGAATCCTAGATATATTCCATTTCTTCTTGGGTCTGGGCACATCTCCTTACTATTTTGAAAATGACTAGCAATAGGTGTACTAACTGGTTTTTCACTCTGGGTTATTTAAATTTTCAACACCTTTTGTATGTATCTATCGAGATAGTGTTAATTTACTATTTTCCATTCATTTATCTCTCATACCAAGGATTGTCAACTGAATCTCTTCATTGCAAATGAATGCTAAATTTTCTTTGAGATACATTTATTTCCTACATGTTAGACATCATAACAAGCATGTCATCTACATAAAATAACACATAATATAGCTACCATCATTTTTCTTTTTCAAATAAACACAATGATCAGAGTGACATTCCTAGTATAACCTTGTTCAAGCATAAACCTCAAATTATATCATCTGCCTTGGAGACCGCTACTATACAAGTTTCATTTTTAGCCTCGCATGACCAATTTTTCTTCCCTTTGACCTCATATCCTTCCTCAGTTGGTGCAGATCTCTTCCTCCAAATCTCCATGGAGCAGGGTCACAATTGCATCTAACTGTCGAAGATGCAAATCTTTCCGTCGCTACAAGACTTAAAATAGTTCGATTGAAGTCATCTTAACAACAAGAGAAAATATTTCATCAAAATCTACCTTTTGTGTAAACCCCTTCACCACAAGTCTAGCTTTCTCCTTTGTTTTCCTCCATCTTCTTCCTTCAAATTTCGTAAACCCATTTATTTCGCAATCTAGTTTGCACTGGCAGAAACCTGCTGGATTAAGTCCTGTCCGGTTATGCATTAAGGATTCCATCTTCTTCTTCCATGGCTAGCTCCCACTTCTTCCTAGTTTCAACTTGCATTGCTTCTTCATAACATTCAAAGTCTATTTTAAAAATCTACCAACAATAACAATATAATGAAGGAGAGTATTGATTCTATGGGTCTGAATTATCCCAGATCTTTTGATAAAGACTTTCAGGTGTTTGAGGTAAGCATCGTTGTGTGGTGTTACTATTGTTGTATTATATTATTATTATTATTTGTGTAATTTATCTTTTTTTTGTGGACTCATCAAGAATCAATTTCGTTTTCTTTTTCTGTTTCTTTTTCCTTGTGAATCGATTCTTATAAAAGACCTTTGTTATATTAAGGATGCAGTGTTGTCCTTGATGAAACCCCACCAATGAAGATGAAGACATGCATCTGTGTTGACTTCTGTGTTGTCCTTGATGAAATCCACCGATAAAGTTATTCTGGACGTAATGGATCAAATGATGTTTGTTAGCAATATGATGATGGAGGTTGTCCTTAAAAGGAACCTCTTGGATGGCATAATGGCAACCCACCGGATGCAGTTGTGCTCGATAATGTTGTTCAGATGAACTAAACCTGATGTATCTACAAGTGAGCATTGCATAAGTAATGAAGAAAGGAATTCAAAGACAAAGCAACATATGATGAAAGAGTATAGCCATGAATACTGATCCTATTTAGGAAGTCGCGCATGCACGCGGGAAAAGAACGTGTTACCAAGAAGATGGCAAAAAGTTACCACAGTGCAAAACCAGGGTAAACATCATGGTATTAATCATTGTATTGGGTAATATCTGTCGGAACACCCTATCTGTGAATACCATCGAAGTAATGAGCTAGTTCTGCTGCTGCTCATAAAATAAAATAAGGGTAGACCTATATAAGGAGAAGAAATTCACGTAAACTATATGGGTGCAAGATGTTGAGCTTGGAATGAATACTTCTCTCCCGAAGTAGATCTAATGGAAAAGTACGCAATGAATGATAAACTAATGTATGATGCACCAATGATGAAGAGGATCAGACCTAAATGTACTTGTATTTATGACCATGGAATGATTAGATATGTGTATTAGGCGAACCTCTCATTCGAGATAAAGGTAAAATATGAAGTATGTATCTGTCAGAAGAATTGCAATGACATAAAAGTTCTCAAGAAACCATTAATGTCAGTTCATCGAAAGGAAGCCAGATACGTCAGTCATTGAAGAAAAGCAAGAGTGGGCAAGAATGAAATTGATATGGTAATAAAGGCATATGCTTCGGTTTGTGTGAACGGAAAGGAGCATACGAAGGACGAAAGGAAAACGCGTATGCAAACAAGGGGTTGCTAAAGGTTGTGGTAAGAAATGTCCGTATCCGTTCGTTGTGTTATTGTTATCCGTACTCTATACCGAGTTGTCCGTATTAGTCCGGGTTATGATTGAGCTTAAATATGTGAGTGGGTCCAAGCCTCGAAAATCAAGGAAACGCAATGGCCCGCAAGTTGTGTCCTAGAGGAAGCTTGGATCCAAGCAGGGAAACACAAAACGTGGTCCATGGGGTTGTGCCGAGGGTTGTAGCCTTCTGTAAGAAGGGGTTGTAGCTCCCTTCCTGTGTGAGGTCGGTAAACGAGGATCGGGGGGTCGTAGCTCTTCCGTGTGAGGCCGGTAAACGAGAGCCAGTGGGGTCGTGGCTCTCTAGGAGAGGTCAAATCCAGTCGTGGTTGGCTCCTTCCGTAGAGTCATAAACCAGCCAGGGAAACGTACGTCGGCAGAGTCTACACTAGCACACATGTTGTAAGATGTTTTCCTATGGCAACATTGAAGTGGTCGAAAGAACCCAATATGGGTTTTCTCCCACTTGGGTTTCCACCTAAAAATCCCGGTGTTCATGTGTGATGCTTTGTGTGATGGTTGATATCTCCGTGTTTTACCATACATGTTTATCGTTTATAGAACATCTAATAAATGAATGATGGAATTATGTGCGGAAGAATTAATGGCATAATTAGACTGGGCATACGCGAGTTTCATATGATATCCGCGGTGTATACGCTGAAGGCTCAGTAAAGCAGTGTATGGTTTTTAGAGCATGAAAAAGTAAAAAAAAAAGATTGAATATGTCATAAATACTCGATTCCCCCCCCCTCTCATGTTGTTTTTCCCAACAATTGGTATCGGAAAGGTGTCCTTTTGTGCGTGTTTGATCGCTAAAGGAGATCCGTCAATGGGAAGCAAGTCAAGAAGGAGTAATGTCTGAGTAAAGCCACCTCTATTCAATGGAAACACCGATACTCGAAGGTACGAACAATTCATATCTCAAAGTCTTGTAACAGATGTATGGGCAATCGTGTTAAAGGCTATCAATACCCGCAAGTATTCCTACCGATGCAAACAGGAAGGAAGAAGTATGAAATCAATGCCAAAGTTAAAGTGAATGTCTTGTTAGGAAGCATGTGTTCAATCAGACTTACAAATTGATGCAAATTTACATTCAGCAAAAGAAATATGGGATAAAATCATTTCCGGAAGTACATGAGACACAAAGGTAAAAAGTGTGAAAACTCAAAACTTCTTAGAATTGAATATGAAAATTTGGGAAGATGTGTGGTGATGAAAAGTGTTGCCAGCTTTTCTCCGTCTAGATGATATTGTAAATCGTATGAGAAATTTGGGTGAAACCATAATCGATACTACTGTAGAAAAGTCTTAAGATCCTTGACTTCAAGATTTGATTCTAAAGTTTCAAAACTTATTGAAGAAAGGCAAGATCTCGCAAACTCTACTATTTACTCAATTACATGGTATTTTGACTGCTTGGAAATGAGATAAGGAGGCCCTTCAAATCGTAGTTGTTTTTAAGGTGTCTCAGTAGTGAAAGGAAAAGGAAGTTACTAAAGAAAAACCAGCCTATATATCCGAAGAAGAAGAAGTGAATTTTGTGAGAAAACTCCAACTAGGCAATCGAAGATTCAAAGGTGCTTCCCTTCAAATGTTTTGAGTGTGGGAAAAGTTATCATTGGTGTCGCTAAATGTCCTTATAGAGAAAAACATGGTAAAGGGTAAACAATTGAAAAGAGGAAGATTTTCTATGCAAATGAAGATGATGATAAAGTGTCCAGTTAAGATGAAGAATATTCCACTGTACAGATCCGAAAGTGCTCTTATGGCAAAGAAGCAAAAGAAGAATTTAACGTTAAAACAAGGAGATCTCTCAAAACATGAAGAAGAGCAAATTGAATCAGATAGTGATTGGGGTCCCGATTGTCTCATTGGTACAATGAATGGTGAAGATAGTGTGAAAGAAGTTGATCTAGAAGAAGCTATCAAGATAAAAGTCAAGAACAAAAAAGGAAATCGTAGCAAGAAAGATTCTATCTACAAACAGAGATGATTCCCCCAAACGAGACCAAATAGAAATGCCGAATGGACAAAATGGACAAGTATCAAAGGTTTCATACTTATGCATCCAACTTGGAATTAAAGAACTAAAGGAAATCAACGATCAAAATGCAGACTTCGAAAAATCAAGCAAGAAATATTGAAGGACTTGAAGTCAGAACGTCTCTTCATAGTTTTTTATCTGAAGTGATCAAGTAAGAAGAATGAGGAACTCACAAACATTTGAAAAGGAATACTCAAAGAAAGAAATCATCTCTCAAAGAAGATCCTAAAAATCAAATAAGAGGAATGAAGAGCTACAACAAACATGAAGAAAACGAAAATTGGTTGAAAGAACATTCTGGGTCCGAAGGATCAAGTAGAAGATGGAAGAAGGAAAGAAGAAAGCATGACAAAGCAATGTCAAGCTCGGAGGTTGAGGTAAACATTCTCAAAGGTAAATTAGAAGAAAAGGTTAAAATTTTGGTGCTTCAAGATAGTACTAACATTTTGGACAACATTCCGAGTAATCAAAGGTTCCTGCTATCAAACTTGGTCTTGTTTTCCAAGAAACTAAAGTAGAAATCAGCTCACAAGGAAGTGCTAAAACTCAAAGAGGACACAATGCAAAACCTGAAGTGTTGAAAGAGACAAAAGGTCAACCAAAATGTGATGAAATCTCAAAGGAAATCACTGAATAAAGTTGAATGCTTTAAATGTCATAATCATGGGCATGTTGCAGTAAATTGGTGTGAGGCCAGATTACTTGTACCTCAAACAAGTGGCTGCTTCCTACATAGAAAGGCACTGTTTCTTCAAGGGATATTGTTTTTTCATGTAACAAGTATGTAATATAAAGCAAATTGATTGTAAAAGAAGGAAGATTGGAAATACTCATTATGATTCTTATGCTTATTTCTCTCGACACATGAGATGTTATTTCAGAAGGAAAAGGTGATACAGAGAAAAGGAATGCAAAGTGAATGTGATTCAGAAAGTGACAAATTTCAGTCACGCTGAGAAACGAAGCAATTTTGGAAAGATGGAGAACCGATCGTAAACGGGGGAGGGAATTTCGTTGGACCACTGCAGCCATCCGCTTCCGAAGCCGACTTTCTTATCGATCGTAGGAATGATGTGAGGCATTATGAGATTTAGTAATGTATCATCATTGTGGGAGCAATGCATGATGTATTCTCATGGTTGATTTGACATTTGGTTATGTTTACTGGCGCGCATTCGATGTGGAAAGGACAGTACAAGAGGTACAAACTTCAGAGGAACAGAAGAAGATGAAAATTTTCTATGCTTCAATTTTCCATACGCGGGTTATATTAAGAAAAGTCGTATATAATACCGTTGTAGTTTCATCGCATACGTCGCGTATGCATCGATGATAAGAGAATTTATAGCAATGGGGATCTTAGAGCAAAGGCTCGGTGGGGAGTAACAAAGATGATTGTTAATAATCGTATTATTGACTCTATATCAGCTTAATTTATTTTTAAATAATGATGACATGATACTTGGTTACTAGTGTTGAAGATTATGGATGAGTCATGGTTGCTTGATGATGAAGAGTATTCGTTGCCGAGATGAAAGTCTTATAAATCGTAGATATGATGATCATGCGTAGATTGTTGCCGATGACTTGCCGATAAAGGTATCTGTGGCACTAGTTAAGGAGGAGCACTAGTTCGTGGGAGCAGCAGTTGAATACTAATGATTGCATTGTTGCAATATGATCGCTTATTCTTTGGTTATTGTGATACTCATGCTTAATGATGACTTGGTACATGGTTTATTGCGATAAGATTTTGATCCCTGCCATCGGTGCATTCGTGTTCATTATTACGGATGAGTTGGAAGTCGCTTGATTCAGAACAACTGCGGTGAGTTTTGTTACCTATGGTTGAGATCTTTTGTCTACATATAAAATCTTGAAGATCTTGATATTGGACCACATGGATGATTGTTTGACACATATTTGAAGATGCTATTTTTGGTATAATAATCTCTCTTGGGAAGAATATGTTGATGCTGCAAAGAGTTTGAAGACTTGGTCACTATTATGCTACAACCATTGGACGACACTTGAAGACACAACTACATTGTCCTATCTGTCTGCCCTCACATGTTCCAGGGAAGCATTTGAATTTCACAAACTGAAGCTGGAGTTGTCTCTGTCTGTCAGAAGAACAAATTTACTTAAATGCAAAAGATTGAATTGGATACGCGGGTTTCCTGACATACAGTCGCGTATATACGCGAGTTGAAACACATAAAGACGCGTATGGTTGGTTGCTGGCAATTTTTGTTTGGTTTAGCTTTCTTCAGCACAGCTGCAGTGCTATTTTGTATCTCTGATATTGTTTGGTATCTCTGGTGGTGTTCTAGTTCTCATAATTCTATTTCTAATGTTTTGATAAAGATGCCTTGATGATTTGTTGGTGAAAGTGTTCAGGATGCACAAACTAAGGGGGAGCCTTAGTCATATGGAAAGAATGTTCGGATGCACATTTTCAGGGGGAGCCCTAGCCTTGCTAAGTATAATGCATTGTTGGCATTATGGTGGTTCTGATATATGATATTTCTTGAGGTTTTTCTGGTGTTGGTTATGAAAAGTCATATTTGTATTTTGATGAAAAGGTCATGTTGAGACCCATGATGTAAAATTGTAAATTTCAGTCATGTAAGGACTTGTCAAAATTTGTAAACCCTCTTGGTTGGGTAGCTGAGTCAAATTTTGTAAACCCACTTGGTTGGGTAGCTGAGTTGAAATGTGTAAACCCACTTGGTTGGGTACTTGAGTCTTATATGTAAATCCACTTGTTTGGATATTTGATGTAAGTATGAGTCTTTGGTGATAGGATGTTCATAGAGTCATGTACTTCATTGAAAAACATGTTTGAAGATTCGGCGCAGACTCGGGGAGCTGGCCTTCGATTATATATAGGCGGATCTAGAGAACGCTTCTTCCTCATGCGGAGAAAAGGGGAAGTATGTTGGTTTGATCCACCCTTTGCCCTTGATGTCAAAGGGAGAGTGACATGGTGTTTGAATGAAAAAGAATGGTGTCAAAAATGGGGAATGTGACATGGTGTCATTGTATTCTTAATGTACCTATCTGTTGTGGTAACGAAACACCATCGTGGTTGCCATCAAGTCCAAAGGGGGAGATTGTTGGAAATATGATGCAGAGTGTTGTCCTTGATGGCAATCCACTGAATGAAGATGAAGACATGCGACTGTTGACATGTGTTGTCCTTGATGGCAATCCACCTGATGAAGTTATTCTTGACATGATGGACGTGGTAAATGATGTTTGTTAGCAATATGATGATGAATGTTGTCCTTGAAAGGCAACCCTCTTGATGAAGATAATGGCAACTTACTGGATGAAGTTGTGCTTGATAGAATATGTTCTTGATGAAGTAAATGAAGAAAATTCGACATATACTAGATCTATGATGATGAAAGAGTATGTCTCAAGGCATGCGGATGTCATCTGAGAGTAACGTATGCAGCGAGGCTCTTGTTAAGTCGTGTATGGGCAAGCGCTCATAAGTGCAAAACCGGGGGTAGCCACCATGGTATTGTTTTGGGCTCATGGTATTGAAAAAGGGGCTCATGGTATTGAAAAAGGATAAACCTATATATAAGGAGAAGAAATTCATTGTGCAAATCATGAGTGTGGGAGCAAGATGTCTGAGCTTGAATGAATACTTCTCTGTGAAGTATATCTGTATGGAAAGGGTAAAGGTTTGATGATAGATCTGAATCTATGATGCACTTATGAAGAAATGATGAAGCGGGATTTCTAGATCTGAAATGAACTTGTATTTGCTAGATCTGTTTATGGAGTGATTAGATCTGTGATGAGGCGAACATCTGTCTGAAGTAAAGGGTTGAATCTGAACTGAATGTCTGATCTGAAGAAGTATGCAGCTCTGTAATGATTGAAGATCCATACGCTACTTCGCCGCAGAGGAAGCGTGTATATACGCGGCTTCGCTGAAGAAAAAGCGCGTATGCGCAGTGAAGTTTGTATAGATGTATACGCTGGTTGATGTGGACGGAAGCGCGTATATACGCGACATCAGTGAAAGGAAAGCGCGTATGCAAACTAGGGTTTGCTGAAGTATGGGGTATGAAATGTCTGATCTGATCTGCTGTGTTTTAGCTATCTGTTGTTGATGTTTGACTGTGCTTAAATGTATGGAGAGGGTCCAATCTGAAAATATGATGAAACATGGCCTGCAAGTTGTGTTCTATTGAAGTTGTTGGATCCAGTGTGAAAATTGATGAAACGTGGTCCAAGGTGGTGCTGAGGGTTGTAGCCTTCAGTCAGGGGGTCGTAGCTCCCTTCCAGGTGAGGCTGGTAAACGAGATCGAGGGGTCGTAGCTCCCTTCCAGGTGAGGCTGGTAAACGAGATCGGGGGGTTGTAGCTCCCTTCCAGGAGAGGCTGGTAAACGAGTCAGGGGGTTGGAGCTCCCTTCCAGGAGAGGCTGGTAAATGAGCGCAGGTGGGTGCCTGCGTGCTGGTAGAGTCTGAACCAACACATATGTTGTAAGATGTTTTCTCTATAATAAAATATTGAAGGCTGAGAAACTGCAGCGGTGGTGTTCTCCCGACTTGGGTTTCCATCTAAAAATCCTGGTGTTCATGTGTGATGCTTTGTGTGATGGTTTATTCTGTTCTTACTGCACATGTTTACTGTTTATAGAACATCTAATAAATGAATGATGGAATTATGTAAGTGAAGAACTAATGGCATAATTAGATCTCTGGGTATACGCGAGTTTCATGAAGGATATCCGCGTGTATACGCTAGTTGGCTTCAGCAAAGTAGCATATGGGTTTTAGAGCATGAAGGAGTAAAAAGTTTGAATATGCTGTAAATACTGATTCACCCCCCCCCCCCCCCTCTCGGTATTTTTCCCAAAAGATTGAATATGCTATAAATACTGATTCACCCCCCCCCCCCCCTCTCAGTATTTTTCCCAACAACCTTTTCATTGAATATTACATCTCTGCTCCTAATGATTTTGTGATTTTCATAATCATATAAGTGATAACCAAAATAATTAACACCATATCCAATAAACGTACATTTCTTTGGTTTTTCCTCAAGCTTTGTTTTGTTTTCTTTATTAATATGGACAAAGGCCTCACAACCAAAAGGCTTTAAAAAAGATTAGTTTACATTTTTACCTGTCCATGCTTCCTCTGGAATACCACCATCCAAGGAACTTGAAGGCCCTCTGTTTATTAGATAAACAGGAGTATCTACAGCATATACCCAAAATTGTAAAGGCAATCGTGCATGCAATCTATGCACCTTGCATGCTCCATGATTGTTCTGTTCATACTTTCTAACACACCATTTTCTTGTGGTGTTCTTGGAACTGTCTTCTCTCTGCAAGATCCATGCTCTGAACAGTACATATCAAACTCTTTGTTGCAATATTCACCTCCATTTTCTGATCTGAGACACTTAAACTTCTTTCCTGTCTCAATATCAACCAAAGCTTTCCATTTCTTGAAAGCATCAAATACATCAAATTTATTCTGAATACAATAAATCCAAGTTTTTATAGTTGCATCATCAATAAAAGTAACATAATAATGAGAGCCACCGAGAGATGATACTTGAGCAGGTCCCCATACATCTGTATGCACAAGCTCTAATTTTTCGCTCTTCTTTTCTTTCCCAACTATGAGAAAGCTTACTCTCTTTTGTTTTCCATAAATACAGTTCTCACAGAAATCCAAATCAACATTCCTCAAACCCAACAACAAATTTCTTGAGTGAAAAATCTTCATCCCCTTCTCACTCATGTGTCTGAGCCTATGATGCCATAATGTTGCATCTGCTCCTTTGGAATTTAAAGCATTAACAGATTTAGAAACACCATTGCCTAAATACAATGTACCAACCTTTTCACCTTTTGCTATTACCAGGGCTCCTTTTGTGACCTTCCAAGTTTTATCTGTGAAAATTGTCACACAACCTTCACCACCTAACTGCCCTGTTGAAATCAGATTTTTCTTCAGATCTGGAACATGCCTTACCTCCTTTAATAGCCATTGGTTTCCATTTTTTTTTTTACAAGAACTTTACCCATTCCAACAATTTTATATGGTTTATCATCAACCAAATGAACTTGTCCAAAATCTCCTTGAACATAGTCATGAAAATATTTCTTATCAGGTGTGGCATGGAATGAGGCCCCTGAATCTACCACCCAGGAATCAGTAACATTTTTGAAAAAAAGAATCAAAGTAGCTTGTAACACATCACCTGTCACATTTTCTTTATGATTTTTTTCTTGTTGTGCGTCTCCTTATTTTCCCTTCTGAGATCTACAGTCTTTCTTCAGGTGTCCTTTCATTCAACATTTCCAGCACACTATCCTCGATCTGGACTTGGATCTGCCTTTCCTTGATTTACTATGATATCCTGAGCTCTTTCCTATTTCCATATTTCTTCCCCTAGACTTTGCACTCAAAGCATTACTCGATGTCTCACCGGAGCTTTTCTGTCGCATTTCCTCGCTAAGGATAGCGCCGACAACATCAAAAAACTTTAAAGTAATAGATCCAAAGACATAGTTACTAATGGCCATAAATAAACCATTCCAGCTTTCTGGTAATGAGCACAGAAATAGAAGAGCCCTAACTTCATCATCAAAGTTTACCCCTACCGAACTTAACTGACTAGTAACTGTATTAAAATAATTTAAATGGTCTGTAATAGATCCACCTTCCGACATGTTCATATTAAATAAACGTTTCATGAGAAATACCTTGTTTGAGGCTGAGGGTTTTTCATATAGTTTCACCAACGCCTTAACCAAACCCTCTGTTGTTGTTTCCTTCGAAATATTGAAGGCTACTGACGCCGCGAGGCACAACCATATTTTTCTGAGTGCCTTTCTATCGAGAATCTCCCATTATTCGACAATCATAGTCATCGAATTCATTGTTTTTCCGCTCAATGGTAGGTACAAATATTTCTGATACAGATAATCTTCCATCTTCATCTTCCACAATGGGAAGTTTTGGCCATGTTGAAGCCTAGAAAATATCTGCTTCAAACATCGGGGAAAACCACCCGGTCGGGACCTTAAGACAGCTCCTTTTCCATTTGGTATGGTGGCTCCGACTGGATTTAAAGGACTAGTTTCCTTATAACTAAATGGATTGGTTTGGATGAGTGGAAATGGAACTAAATTAACTGAAATAAAACTATCTAATTTAAACTAAATACTAATAAAGAAATTCTAACACTAACCCGGGTAATTATATGTGAATACAACTTAAGATTGTTCCAATTTAACAATAACCATGAAAATGTATTATTATTTAAATTGAAATGTGCGGAAACAAATAAAGATAACTCTGTTTAAGAAATTAAACAGAGTTGTATTAACATATTGCATTCAT
>JAXQQM020089506.1:0-33908 GCA_034641835.2 Pinus albicaulis
GAAGCTTGCGGTGAGGTCTAGTGAGGCGCTCCTTCTGCAAATGTAGCCATACTTTGTCGCCCACCTGGAAGTTGTGTGGCACCCGGTGTTGATCATGGCGCTGCTTGTACTTCGCATTGGCTCTGTTCAATATATCATGAACCTGTTGGCGGATGTGTTGAATGCGCTCGATGAAGCTACTTGCTTTGTCAACTTCAGACTGGACATGAGCTGAATCGGCCTGAGCAGCTGCAAACGGCATGGCTATGTCAATGGGACATAGTGGTTGAAATCCCAAGCCCACCTGAAAGGGGCTATGGCCAATTGAACTGTGGAGAGCCCGGTTATAACTGTGTTGTACATAGGGGAGGCTCTCGTCCCATGTGCGTGGATGCTTTGAGTTTTACATGCGCAGAATGTGTACAATCATTCTGTTGACAACCTCTGTCTGGCCATCTGTTTGGGGATGGAAAGCTGTGGACTTGGTGAGCTTTGTGTCCAACATTGACCAGAGGCTGGACCAAAATGTGCTGAGGAACCTGCTATCTCGATCTGATATGATAGACTGTGGGATCCCAAAGTGCACCCACACTCGTTCAAAGAAGAGTTTAGCAGTGGCTTCTGCTGTGATATTCTTCTTACAGGCCGCCATAATGGCCATCTTCAAGAATCTGTCAACGACCACGAAAACACAGTCATTTCCATTCTTAGTAGAAGGTAGGCCCGACATGTAATCCATGGAGATGGATTCCCAAGGTCGACTAGGGGTAGGTAGTGGAGTATATAGGCCTTGCTTCTTGATGGTCGGTTTGGCAATGGCACAAGCAGTGCAGGATCTGATGTGCTTCTTGACATCCTTTCGAAGGTTCGGCCAATAGAAATACTTATGTAGTATTGCTATTGTTTTCTCGACCTCGAAATGCCCAGCGACTCGACTGTAGTGTGCTTCCCATATCATCTTGGCACGCTCGCTTGAAGGAACACAAAGGTGTCCCAGGTGACATAAAAGTGCATCTTGGAGGTGAAAATTTGGAACTTGCGTGCCCCCCAAGAGTGCCTTGTAAGTGTGGCCGAATTATGGGTCACTCTCATAGAGAAGCGGCCAATCAAAAGTCTCGTGCCCACAAGAGTTGAGCACGGTGGTGAGCGCCACGATCGGTGGTCGGCTGAGGCAGTCTGCAACATTATTGGTGCTACCCTTCTCGTACTTGATGTTCAAATGAAACTGTTGCAGATATGTGGACCACTTCTGATGGCGATCATTCTGCAACTTCCCTTGTGTCTGTATGAACTGCAGGGGCCGGTGGTCCGTGTGGATGATTGTTTCCTTCCCCAAAATGTAATGCTTCCATTGTCGACAGGCTTGCACAATGGAATACATTTCTTTTTCATAGGTGGGATACTTGCGAACTGTCTTAGACAATGTCTCACTGTGATATGCCACTGGATGTCCCTGTTGAGTAAGAACTGCCCCAATAGCATAGTCAGAGGCATCTGTCTCGATCTCAAACGGCTGCTGCAAGTCTGGTAAGGTGAGCACTGGGGCAGAACAGAGGTGATTTTTCAATTCTTTGAACGCCTTATGTTGAGGTCTTGACCAAAAGAATTTTTCTCTCGCTCCTCCTTTGGTGACTTGACTCAAGGGCCAAGTGATATGAGAGAATCCCAACACGAATCTACGGCAGAAATTAGCAAGACCCAGAAAGTTGCGAAGCTCTGTTATAGTAGTCGGGGCTGGCCAATCCCGAATGACTTGGATCTTGGCTGGATCCACATGCACCCCCTTTCATCAATAATGTATCCCAGATATTGAACCTGGGTCATGCCAAACATGCACTTCTCCAAATTGGCACACAACTTGTGTTGCCGCAGTGTTTGGAGGACTTGTCGGATGTGATGAAGGTGCTCTTCCCAAGTCTTGTTGAAGATCAGAATGTCATCCAAGTACACCACTATGAATGAGTTGGTGAATGGCCGCAAGATGTCGTCCATCATCCTCATGAAGGTTGCGGGAGCATTCGTCAACCCGAAAGGCATGACCAGCCATTCAAAAAGGCCTTCCTTAGCTTTGAAGGCAGCCTTCCACACATCAGAGGGTTCAATTGGTACCTGGTGATACCCAGACTTCAGGTCGATCTTACTGAAATATTTTTCACCTTGGAGTTGGTCCAGAAGGTCATCAATCCGTGGGATTGGGTACCTATTCCGGACAGTGATCTTGTTCAGCGCCCGATAGTCAATACAGAGTCTCCACGTCCCATCCTTTTTCTGTACCAACACGATCGGGCTCCCACATGGTGATGAACTTGGTCTGATGTGAACTTTCTGCAACAGCTCCTGAATCTGCCTCTTGATTTCATCATTTTCCAGAACAGAGCGTCGATAGATCGGTCCATTGGGTAGTGGCGCACCTGGGGTCAGATCAATCGGGTGCTTGACCTGGCAGTGCAGAGGAACCCCCGTGGGTGAGGTGAAGATGTCCTCGTACTCCTCCACGACCTTATCCATTTGTTGTTGTCGTGCAGAGGGGCCCTGTCTGGAGGTCGTGGCCACAGTCTTCTTCTTGCCCTCGGGGCGGATCATCAGGAAAACGAATTTCCTGGTTTGGGAAATGAGCTTACTACATTGTTTTGCAGTAACCAAAGAGATAGTCGTAGGAGGTGGTACCTCTGGTATCCTGTACAACTTATTTCCCAAAGTAATAATAACAGCACGAGGTCGAGACTCATACACAGCATGACGCTTCCACAAGTATGGTTGTCCTAATAATACATCGGAAACATCAATAGGAGCAACGTCACATAATACCTCATCCGTGAAGGGCTTGATGCTATAGGGAAGGCGGCACTGCTGGCTGATGCGGAGATCTCGTCCTTGGTGAAGCCACCCGATGGTGTATGGATGTGAGTGTCAGGCCAAGCAGTCGCTAGTGGCCGAGATGAGGGCTTCTGAGTCAGATGCATGCTCCGACTCCGAATCAGAACCCGAAAAGGGGAATGAAAAAGGGAAACAGATTATTGATGCGGAGCCCAACGCCACTGTTGCCACTACAAAGGTCCAGAAGGAGGAACCGGAAGATCCAGAGGAGGAGGAACGTCTCTTCCACTCCCAGATGTGGGTAAAGGGCTCCCCTGTACAGTTCATTGTCGACAATGGAGCCAAAAGAACCTCATTTCAGCAGACGTCGTTCTGACGAATTTTATCGTGTACCCGCCGGGCGCTCGTACCCAAAACGCGTTTAGGCCTCAAAACGGCCCTAAGTTCGAGACCCGAAAACTGCTAAAAATAAGAAGTTATGCCACAAACGGAAAACGAAAGAGACAATGGTGGGGCCTGAAGTGGAATAGGCTGTGGCCAACAATATCCACCCGGATCATTCCTCCCTCAGGGAAGCAATGGTCCCCATTGCGTGTTCCCTCCTAAGAATCGGAAATTTCTGCCGAACTTGGTCCTCGGTGAACCAACTTTCCTTGGTGCAGAGTTGGCTGCCTTTGACAACCCGATACAGTTGGATCTGCTGTTGACGAGTGTTCTTGATTCGCATGTCCATGATACAATCTGTGGTGGCCTGTTCCATGCAGTCTGGGTTTAACTCTGTTGGTGTGAGTTGTTCTGCAATGTCCGAGGTGTCCAGTAGAGGTGGAAAGTAAGGACGAAGGCGATCCACATTGAAGACCGGGTGCAGACCAAGGAATGGTGGAATACTAAGCTCGAAGGCATTGTTACCTACAGCCTTGGTGATGGTGTACGGCCCGTATCGGAGCGGGCGAAGCTTGCGGTGAGGTCCAGTGAGGCGCTCCTTCTGCAAATGTAGCCATACTTTGTCGCCCACCTGGAAGTGGTGTGGCACCCGGTGTTGATCATGGCGCCGTTTGTACTTCGCATTGGCTCTGTCCAATATCTCATGAACCTGTTGGCGGATGTGTTGAATGCGCTCGATGAAGCTACTTGCTTTGTCAACTTCAGACTGGACATGAGCTGAATCGGCCTGAGCAGCTGCAAACGGCATGGCTATGTCAATGGGACATAGTGGCTGGAATCCCAAGCCCACCTGAAAGGGGCTATGGCCAATTGAACCGTGGAGAGCCCGGTTATAACTGTGTTGTACATAGGGGAGGCTCTCGTCCCATGTGCGTGGATGCTTTGAGTTGTACATGCGCAGAATGTGTACAATCATTCTGTTGACTACCTCTGTCTGGCCATCTGTTTGGGGATGGAAAGCTGTGGACTTGGTGAGCTTTGTGTCCAACATTGACCAGAGGCTGGACCAAAATGTGCCGAGGAACCTGCTATCTCGATATGATATGATAGACTGTGGGATCCCAAAGTGCACCCACACTCGTTCAAAGAAGAGTTTAGCAGTGGCTTCTGCTGTGATATTCTTCTTACAGGCAGCCATGATGGCCATCTTCGAGAATCTGTCAACGACCACGAAAACACAGTCATTTCCATTCTTAGTAGAAGGCAGGCCCGACATGTAATCCATGGAGATGGATTCCCACGGTCGACTGGGGGTAGGTAGTGGAGTATATAGGCCTTGCTTCTTGATGGTCGGTTTGGCAATGGCACAAGCAGTGCAGGATCTGATGTGCTTCTCGACATCCTTTCGAAGGTTCGGCCAATAGAAATACTTATGTAGTATTGCTACTATTTTCTCGACCTCGAAATGCCCAGCGACTCGACTGTAGTGTGCTTCCCATATCATCTTGGCACGCTCGCTTGAAGGAACACAAAGGTGTCCCAGGTGACATAAAAGTGCATCTTGGAGGTGAAAATTTGGAACTTGCGTGCCCCCCAAGAGTGCCTTGTAAGTGTGGCCGACTTCTGGGTCACTCTCATAGAGAAGCGGCCAATCAGAAGTCTCGTGCCCACAAGAGTTGAGCACGGTGGTGAGCGCCACGATCGGTGGTCGGCTGAGGCAGTCCGCAACATTATTGGTGCTACCCTTCTTGTACTTGATGTTCAAATGAAACTGTTGCAGATATGTGGACCACTTCTGATGGCGATCATTCTGCAACTTCCCTTGTGTCTGTATGAACTGCAGGGGCCGGTGGTCTGTGTGGATGATTGTTTCCTTTCCCAAAATGTAATGCTTCCATTGTCGACAGGCTTGCACAATGGAATACATTTCTTTGTCATAGGTGGGATACTTGCGAACTGTCTCAGACAATGTCTCACTGTGATATGCCACCGGATGTCCCTGTTGAGTAATAACTGCCCCAATAGCATAGTCAGAGGCATCTGTCTCGATCTCAAATGGCTGCTGCAAGTCTGGTAAGGTGAGCACTGGGGCAGAACAGAGGCGATTTTTCAATTCTTTGAACGCCTTCTGTTGAGGTTCCGACCTAAAGAATTTTGCTCTCGCTCCTCCTTTGGTGACTTGACTCAAGGGCCAAGTGATATGAGAGAATCCCAACACGAATCTACGGTAGAAATTAGCAAGACCCAGAAAACTGCGAAGCTCTGTTATAGTAGTCGGGGCTGGCCAATCCCGAATGACTTGGATCTTGGCCGGATCCACATGCACCCCCTTTTCATCAATAATGTATCCCAGATATTGAACCTGGGTCATGCCAAACGTGCACTTCTCCAAATTGGCACACAACTTGTGTTGCCGCAGTGTTTGGAGGACTTGTCTGATGTGATGAAGGTGCTCTTCCCAAGTCTTGCTGAAGATCAGAATGTCATCCAAGTACACCACTACGAATGAGTTGGTGAATGGCCGCAAGATGTCGTCCATCATCCTCATGAAGGTTGCGGGAGCATTCTTCAACCCGAAAGGCATGACCAGCCATTCAAAAAGGCCTTCCTTAGCTTTGAAGGCAGTCTTCCACACATCAGAGGGTTCCATTGGTACCTGGTGATACCCAGACTTCAGGTCGATCTTACTGAAATATTTTGCACCTTGGAGTTGGTCCAGAAGGTCATCAATCCGTGGGATTGGGTACCTATTCCTGACAGTGATCTTGTTCAGCGCCCGATAGTCAATACAGAGTCTCCACGTCCCATCCTTCTTCTGAACCAACACGATCGGGCTCCCACAGGGCGATGAACTTGGTCTAATGTGACCTTTCTGCAACAGCTCCTGAATCTGCCTCTTGATTTCATCATTTTCCAGAACAGAGCGTCGATAGATCGGTCCGTTGGGTAGCGGCGCACCTGGGGTCAGATCAATCGGGTGCTTGACCTGGCAGTGCAGAGGAACCCCTGTGGGTGAGGTGAAGATGTCCCCGTACTCCTCCACGACCTTATCCATTTGTCGTTGTCGTGCAGAGGGGCCCTGTCTGGAGGTCGTGGCCACAGTCTTCTTCTTGCCCTGGGGGCGGATCATCAGGAAAACGAATTTCCTGGTTTGGGAAATGAGCTTACTACATTGTTTTGCAGTAACCAAAGAGATAGCGGCAGGAGGTGGTACCTCTGGTATCCCGTACAACTTATTTCCCAAAGTAACAATAACAGCACGAGGTCGAGACTCATACACAGCATGACGCTTCCACAAGTATGGTTGTCCTAATAATACATCAGAAACATCAATAGGAGCAACGTCACATAATACCTCATCCGTGAAGGGCTTGATGCTATAGGGAAGGCGACACTGCTGGCTGACGCGGAGATCTCGTCCTTGGTGAAGCTACCCGATGGTGTATGGATGTGGGTGAGCTGTGGTCGGCAAGCCCAACCGCTTCACGGCGTCTGCTGAAATGAGGTTCTTTTGGCTCCCATTGTCGACAATGAACTGTACAGGGGAGCCCTTTACCCACATCTGGGAGTGGAAGAGACGTTCCTCCTCCTCTGGATCTTCCGGCTCCTCCTTCTGGACCTTTGTAGTGGCAACAGTGGCGTTGGGCTCCGCATCAATAATCTGTTTCCCTTTTTCATTCCCCTTTTCAGGTTCTGATTCGGAGTCAGAGCATGCATCTGACTCAGAAGCCCTCATCTCGGCCACTAGCGATTGCTTGGCCCGACACTCACTTGTGTTGTGAGTGGAGCTCTTATGGAACTCACACCACTTTCCCGTGTCCTTCTTTGGCTTTGCGGTGTTGCTCTTTTCTTGTGGCTTTGACGGGTTTTCTTTAGCCGCCATGCCCTGGATTTTTCCTTTGTTCTGTGGTTTGGAGGCACCTTTCCCTTGCTTTTGATTCGCAGATCCAAAGTCTCTCTTCTTCTGTTTGAATTTCTGCTCAATCTTGGCAGCATACCGGTATGCCGTACCAAGCGAGGAGATGTCGAGGAACTCCATTTCCTCCTGAATGTATCTGTGCAGACAGCTGCGATACGTTAGCACCAAATGTTTCTCTGAATCTTTGATACCCAACTTTGTGCGCAGGGTATGGAACAGATTCGTCAGCTCGTGCACATCTTGATCCCTTTGTTGTCGCAGCGTGGTCCATTGTATGTACTTGTCCTCATAGCTCCCCACGGGATAGTACTGTTCCTTGACGGCGTCTCGGAAATAACAAAAATTTATAGGGGGCTAGCAATTATAGCTGACAGAGAGGGTTCTGTTTGGTCCTTGTTCTCACAGTAGGTTTCCCACCAGTCCTTAACATGGGGGGTAGCTTTGAGGAGTGCAAAAATAATCTTCTCCCGGTCTGAAAAGTCATGAACCGAGAAATATCCTTCTAACAGATTCAACCATTTATCTACAGCATCTGCTTCTATTTGACCCTCAAATATGGGAATGTCAAAATTTACTTGTACCTTAAAAGGAGTCGCGCCTCCAGAGTGGCTGCTGGATGCAGATGCGCCGCCGGTGGGTAGCCGTTGAAGGATCTGAGCAAAGTTATCCATCATCACGTTCCTTTGTCTTTCGAGGGCCTCCTCGAGCAATATTTTGATAGGATCTTCTGCTCCCTCATCTTTCTTTTCATCCCCCATAAGGCGTTCTTAGGGTTTACCTTGGGTGATCTTGCGGTTCCACCAGGATGAAGCCTAGATCCTTGACCTCGTTGAGGACAGCAAAGGATCGAAAAAAACGGTACTAAGTCACTAATCGGTTTGTGCGGAAACAGCAGAATAAACATATAACCATAAATACAGAGATGCAGCGGAAATAACACTTCATTTCATTAATATCAAAGAACTGAAATTTGCTTACAGACAGAATGGAAATAAAACTAGCTAGGGCGCTGGTAGCTATCTCTGAGAAGAGATGTGGCGGCTACAGGCCTCTGAACTGAGTTACAATGAGGATTGAGGGCCTATTTATTATTGAGAAAACAATGGAGAATCCTAAACATTCAAAAACCTAACCCTAGGAGATGAAGCGCCAAAACTATGGGCCCCGTTTGGGTAAATTGTTGTTTCAACTTCCTAGGGACGTAACTTTGGCATACTATCTCCATTTGATGCACATGATACATCATTAGAAAGCTCTATCCGAGGACTACAACTTTCACCATGATTATCATTTTGGAACAGAATGATATTTGCTAGAGGTGCGATGCCCAAAAAACTTCGTTTAGGGCCTCAAAACGGCTTCGGAAGTTCAGGACCCGAAAAACTGCTAAAAATAGTAAATTATGCCGAAAATGAAAAACTGAAAGAGACAATGGTGGGGGCCCAAGTGGAATAGGCGGGTGGCCACCAATATCCACCTGGATCAGTTTCTTGACTAAGTCTTCAGAAATAAGGTTTGCTTGGGACCCACTGTCAAAAAATGGGTCAACCTTGGTATGTTTGGAAATGACCCTCACATGAAATAGTTCAATTCTCTTCTCTTCACTAGGAGCTTCTATGTGACAGTTAGAAATACTAGAACTGGGTTTATTTTCACTCTCTTTCCCCTTCAATTTATTTAGTGCCATAGCTATGATTTTTGTTTCATCTCCTGAATCTAACCCTAGGTCTTAATGTTGGGTATGTGTTATATTCTTTCCATGACTAGTCATGCGTGGGGGGGCGATAGACCCTCATGTACGTTGCACTGGGTGCAGTAGGGGGGTCACAGGGGGTGCGGCAGCGCCCCAGGAAATTTTTTTTGGACCCTTTTTTTCAGTGGGTGGAGCCACCCATGGTTTTGTGCATGGGTTTGCACATGGTTTTTGGGCATGATGGTTTTCGGCCCCTGGTATTTTGTAGATCCGGTCAAGGGAAATATTGTTATGTTCTAATACAGGGTTAATGGATTGGGGTTTATGTATGCTTCGACATGTATATATATGTGTTGTAACACTAAAATGAATATAATGAAAAATCAAGCTGGTCGTCCCAATTTGGGATCTAGGGGAAAATATCTGTGTATATTTGTTTTATGTTTTATGCTTTCGCTATTGTTTGTTTTATGTTTTTTAAGATTCATTTGCAGATAATTTTTGTACAGGGTTAAAACCTACATTGTTCAGCTATAGAAACTGTCTTTCCTTTATCCTTGACTTTATCTTTGGCTTTAAAAATTTCTGGTTTCAACTCTGGATGAAGTTTCCAATAATGGTCCTCATCATGGCTTGTTTTAAAACAATGTTTGTAGAAGAATTTTCCCTCCTCTTTTCTAGAATTTGGATTTCTCTTTTTCTTCTATTTGCCTTTAAACTCACTTTCCTCATTCCCTTCTAAGTTTTTTTTTCCCTTGCCTCTAAATGTGTGGCTTGAACACAAACCTCATCTAGGCTTGTAGGGTTAAACATGAGAATGGTATGTCTTAGGTAAGTATGCAAACCTCCTATATACTTGAGTAAAGTGTCTTGGCTATGAAAATCTACTCCTAGTAAAAGAGCTCTTGTTCTAAATTCTTGAGTATACACTTGAAAATTTTGTCCTTTCAATTGTTTAAAATTTTTCCAATCCATTATGGCTTTCTGCATGTGAGCTAATGGATAAAATTGTTGTTTTATTGCAGAAATAAAATCAAACCATGATAAGATAATATTACCATATTTTTTGATCTCCTCCTTTGTCTTGGCTTCCCACCAAACAAGAGTTGCACCTTCCATTCTCAATGAAGCTAGTTGAATTTTGGTTTCATCATCATGAAAATTTTGAATTCTCAAATAGACCTCTAATTGCCTAATCCAATTATCTAGCTTTTCTACATTAACTTCACCATCAAACATTAGCAATTGAAACTTAACATCAAGTTTAATAAAAGTACTTTTACCCATGTTCTTGACTTTGTGAGAAAGATGTACTGAAGATGATGTAGAGGTTGATGAAGATGAAGATGAGGGTGATGATGGTGACTTTCCACTGTCTTCATTTCCTCCATTACCCTTCTTGGATTTCTCTTCATCATTATGGCCTCCTGACGAACCCTCTCCTTGCTTGTGAAGTTTGGATCCTTCTCCTTCTAGTATTTCATTCCTTTCTTGATAAAGGACTCTCACCATTTCTGTCAAATCAAGGGATGCTTTTCTGAACACTCTTTCTTCCTCCTTGGGATCAACTTCTTCAGGAATTTTTCCGTCTCCTGAAGTCATGCTTATGGCTTCTTCTGCTTCCCTTTGAGGTGAAATTGAAGGTGGAGATAATGTCACTCTTGCCCTCCTTGGCTGTGGATTACTTAAAGTCTTCGCCAATTGACCTTCTCCTCTCTTAAGCTTCAACTTAGTAAGCATGAAAACCCTTGCAAACAGTTAAAATTTTTTTGCACAATAACAATATTGAGAGTAAAACTCTAGCTTCAATACCAACTTGATATGAATGGAATGTATTAGTTTTGCTGTGCTAAGTATCCAAACAGTAATTAAAATGTGTGCATAAGGTTCTCTGAAGTTTGCAGGTGAAACAAATGGTTTTAACTTAGTTAAACAAATTTATGTGTGAGGTTAAAGCATGTAAATTTCTTATAAAAAACTATACAACAGTAAATAACAGAGAATTAAGCATCACATGTAATAGTACTTAGCAAATTTGATGAAGCAATTCACCCCTCTTGGGCTACATCTGCTGGTCCAGCTCCCAATGGCATGGCCCTCATATCTTATTTCTCAAAAATGGTAATTACATGTGAATAAAAGCCTCAAATGGCTATGATATCTATAAAAACAGCTTCATAATGCTTGAATTAGTCAGGAATGACTATTCATTTGCAGAAAACAGAGAATGGATGCTCAATACACTGAAAACACCTAGTAGCCCTAGTGGCTCCTTGATCTTTCCCGAAGCTAAACCTACACAATATGACCTATGATGGCTTTGAAACCTATTCCAATGTGTTCAAAATGTCTAGAATACCAAAAATTGACTATCCATGCATCAAAATTGGTCGAAAATCCAAGGAGTTATGGCCAAAACAGTAAACTCCCCAATATCCCTTAAAAAACTCCACTAAATGTGGAGATACTCCAGTTAACCCCGACAGAATTGGAATTGACCGCCAATTTTGGTGGTGGGCTCCAAATATGGTGGCAGTTTAGGGGCTAGCATTAAATTTAAGGTCCAGAGTGGTCACATGGGTTGTGGCCGAAACCGTTGGGATAGCTGCCCGCCTTAACCGTTGTAATAAATGGCATCGTCCTCCTGGTCACATGACCTGTGAACTGCGCGGACTGATAAGGTTTGTTAACTGCTGGGTGTCAGCGTTTGGTTGTGCTGGAGGTCACATCAATCAGGGGCTAGCCCCCTTTCCACTGACATGAAATTGCTGTTTTAAATTTAAACTACCACCAATTGTAAACAAGGACCATTGCATATCCCGAGTGGTCGGGCACTCCTGCACGTGTTTGGTGGGTCTCGAGTTCGAACCCTGTAGACTCAAAATTTTTTACAATGCCTTTAACCTCTGGCCTGGGGCGACGTGGCAGCCTCTGAGCAGGCCACGTGGCACCCACTGATAGGCTGAAAAAACTTTATTACAATATTTTTTTACAAAATTTCTATTGTAAAGTCAAACTGAGTCAAAGGTCCAGTTTTTGGAGTTTACTGGGCTTTTTAAACCTTCATAACTTCTGCATACGACCTCTATTTTGCGAACCATTCATGGTGCCAAAGTCGCAGTGACGATACCTTTCCGGTCGCTCAGGTTGCAAACATTTCTGAGCACTTTCATTTTTGAGCATTTTTGAGCAATGGACGTGATCTCTTGATCACTTTCCTAGGCCGTTTGACCATCTATATTTTAGAGAAGGTACAAAAAATTTACATCGATAATACCCTTTTGTTACAATACCTGCGAATTTATTATATACAATATGCATGGCACGCTAAAAAATATCATGAAGATCAGAACAATTACAAATAATTAAATAATTAATGTGCGAAAGAATATTCTTAAGTATATAAAAAAATTGATAAACATGTAATTTATAAGAGAAAACTCCTAAGCCTGGATAATCATGTTTCGTGTAAGCACATATGCCATACAACGTAAAATTCTTCTCTACTGCAATGGGTCTTGATACATCGTATACATTTTTCTCATCCCATAATTCCTTCAATTTAGCTACCAATGGTTGTAAGTAGACATCCATATTCTTCACTTGTCTTCTACCAAGGACTATGAGAGCCAACATAAGATGTTCATTCTTCACAGACAACTATGGGGGGATATTGTTATTGATCACTACTACAGGCCAAAGAAAATAGTTGGTGTTCTGGAGGGAATATTGGTTGACGCCATCCATGGCTATGCTGAGTCGTACACTTCGTACTTCATCCTTGAATTTTTCGGGCCATGTATCCTCTATATGCTTCACGGCTATTGAATATGTTGGGATTCGTATAACTTCCAACTCACTTCTGTTTGAGGCATGCCATCCCTGCAACATAGCTAATTATCTGCAATGAAAGAGCCTTTGAATCCTTGGGATAATAGGCATGTGCCTCAATATCTTAAAAGGAGGACCACGTGATTTACCCTTCTTTTTTTATTTATCATACCTATCATGCCCACATTTCGGACATAACTCTTTATCTGCATATTCTCCTCTATATAAAACACAATCATTTGGACATGAGTGATATGATATGTACTCAAAACCCAACATTTTCAACAATTTATTTGCCTCTTCGCAGCTACCGAGCAAGACATTATCACTCCGAATAACCTTATCTTTGAATAACCTGTAGTTGGTCATGGAAAATATTAAATGTACATTAATGCCGATAATTATTAACGTTCATAAAATTTACCATTTGTAATTTTGATTGTGTGACAAGATTTCTCAAAATATAAGGGACTTGATGTTCAGTTATCTCAAAATTTCTGAGAAACATGCATTCGGCAAGACAAAATTTTCTTTAAAGTTGTACATTAACATCATTGTCCCCAACTGGGTAGAATTTGACGGACTTCCAAGTCCAAAGAGAGGGGTTGTGGAAGCAAATTTAAGGCTTTCGAAAAAGGTATCAACGATATGAGCATCATCCCCTAACTGGTCATTGTTCTGGAATGCATATAACAACATTGTCTCCATGGCAGTCATATCCCTTAAGTCATCATCCATACCAACCTCTATTTGATTGCCTCCATTTCCAGCTTGTGAAGAACAACTATTGATGTATTAATTCCTAATTGGTGAATCTTGACGTAGTGGGAATTGAATAGGTGGTTGATTCAACCATTCTTGGTATTGTTCCTCTCCGATTTTTTCTCTTAATTAAGCCTTCTCTCGATTTGACATTGTCGTGGGGTGCAACGGAATATGGTAGGTAGGTCAGTCATCATCACTAGGATACTAATAATTTCAAAAAATATATTTGAACATGATTAGTACAAAATCGATGATATCAATTAGTAAGGACGTCAATGCATGATTAATTGGTTTGACGTTGAAATAATTACATTATACCAAACAATTATTATTATCATCATTGTCCCAGGATTGTGGCTAGAAGATGGCATGTTACAATTGGCAGGGTGAAGCAGCTGTCCATTTTCATCTACCAACCGTGCCTTGCGATATGATGCTCCTGATAAGAGCTTTCGAAGTTTTGGAACTGTTTGAATATTTTGTGCATCTGAACTCGATTCTGAATCTGCAAGAACCTGCAAATTTGTATACATTAATTTTATTCAGCTGATTGACCAAGGAAAATTTTAAGAACCCCCCCTAAATTTATATGTATAATAAATGGGCGAATCCCCATGATACGTAGGAAAAATGGAAGGCGATTTTATTAATAATATAATATGTATATATAATTTTTTTGGCGAATCTCTCACAAGATTATATTATCTTGTAAAATCATGGCGAATCACCAGTACAAGTGGCGAATCACTAGTACAAAATGGTGAATCGTTGTCTAGTGGAGTTCGGGGTGTTGGTTCCAATGAAGATATGGTAGTCCAGGAGTTGAAGGAAGCGAACCACCGATACCAAGCATGGAACATGGTGACTTGTGAGGGAAGTAGTTCTCGTGCAGTTTGGAAAACACATTCTTCTAGTTCTGCTAAGCATAGTGTTGTTGCTCATGATACTACTAACACTGATATTGAGGTTGGAGAGGAGTTTGAGGAGTCCTTGGACTCTGATCCAAATGATGTTTATGTAGCTCCTGGTCATGATCCCATGTGTATTAGTGGTGATGAGTTTGATGATTTATCATGAAGGTAGCATAATATTCAAATTTAAATAGACCCATTACACAAAATCCATGAAGAGAAAACTCTAGCAAAAATATTATCCTACAAATCTAGATTCTACAACATTATTAGAAATCCCTGCCGCTCTGCAAATAGATCCATGAGATGAAGAATATGGTAAAAAAAATGGGGACCGATATTTTTTATGAAAACTATTCCTGTTCAAATTATTTTAGATGTAGAGACTTGATAGTTTTCAGTGAAGGAAATATTTCTGAGCTTAGGGATTTCTCAGAACCTTTTTTAGAGAGAGCACCACAATGTATGAAGTTATATTAGAATTTTATAGGTTATATGTATGAAGTTATATTATAATTTTATAGTTTAGATGTCAATGTTAGAAGTGGAAGAAAACACTTCAAATATTAGCAAAAGATATCACTACAAATTTTGGCACTTTACAAAGGTTTTATCTAATATGCAGGCAACAGAGGCTTCCTTATATGACTTCAACAATAGTATCACTTGAAACAGTATATTTTCTGTTATGTTGAATAAAGAAGCTTTGATGTTGTAAATTCATTCAGTGAGGGCACAATTCGACTTGTCAGCTTTTCCACCCATAACATACTCAAATGGAGGAGCCTTAAAATAACTCGCATCAACCCACACAACATGATGATCACCTCCCTCCTTTGTAGAGCTCACACACAAAAGAAATAAGTTACAGGTAGAGAGCAACACCACCTCATTATGCAGATTCATGAGATCTCGAGGAGACCCCTTACCTCCACCCATGAGATCCTTGCAATAACGTCTCTGTCTAGGCCCTTTTTACAATCACATAAGACACCCTCCTTCCCACTGATCCAGGTCTCTGCAAAGAGCAGCCTATATGCACAAGATCAGATCTTCCAATTTATCCAAAGTTCTCCATTAGGGGATTATTCACTTTAGCTTCAGATGGTAGGAGATATTCACCCACTGGTAATACAGTTTTAGAGGCCAGCAGTTTCTCCTAGTCCTCCCTAATTAGTAGGTGATAGCTCCTCCAAACATTGATCGCTTTCTGCAGGAAACCTTCAATCAAGATATTTCTCCTGATTCTCAAGTTCTTGAGAGGGACCATTTCTTCTCTGGGAATCTTAGCTTTGTAACATTAGATGTAGAATTTGACCCTTTAGGTATTTGACCCCAGAATTTAGATATGCCTTTTATAGGAGCTGCACTCATGCTCCCACTAAATACTATTTATGATGCACCTTGCAGTCCATTGGACTTATTTGTGGAGATTTGCTTTTTGAAGCTCTATGTTGCATTCCTCCACTTGCAACTCTCTAGGGAGCTTGAGCAAAGGCAACATAGAGCTCGAGGAAAGGCTAGATTCCAACCTGAGCACTAGACTATTAATCACATCTTTACACTCTAGACCACAATTGAGGAAGCCCAACATTGCTCCTGGAAATTTTACTGTTGTTTCGTAGACTTCCAAAAAGGATTTTGACGTTGTCCCCATAGAGACTTTATTCCACATACTCATAGATATTGGATTTAGTCTTACTGTTCTTCTTGTTTATAGTTTCGGTGAATTATTGTTTGTTGGTGTTCCAAGAACTTTCTTCTGGGGGTATGGTCTTTAGGTTTTATCTGGATTCGGTCCTTCAAGTTTATCTAGCTCCAAAAATCTATGGATCTTAGGCTCTCTTGTAGTGTTTTGTGGTATGCAATGTAGTGTGGTTTTTCCTATATCTTGAATTCACGGTCCTGAATGGAAGTTCGAACCCCTTAAGAGCTATTGGCTGACAACTTTGTTTATTTCTACCAATAATATCCATGGATTAGAGAAGCCTAGGAGGTCCAAGAATTTATTTGAAGACATAATCCATTCAATGCAAGAGAACTTCCCTCTTCTCTATAACTACAAAATTATATGAAAACTACCACTAGTGCACTTCTCAAAATGCCATAATTGAGAACAAAAATCCAATAAAAAAAGAAAATCAATTCTGTGGAGGAAGAATGCAGTATGTTGAGAAATATGGTCCTTAATCTCAGAAAATTATCTCATTTTTCTACTTCAAATCATAGGATATCAAAAAATTCAGTTCAAGCAAATTCCAGAATTCAAGGAATACATATTTCACCAAATGATAGAAGACATGGATCTTGGAAAGCAGGACTCTTCCTTCAAACATTGGGCTGAGAGAAGCCAACAGTTTTCATGACTTTCATAAAATTTTATGTTTAGTAACCAAACTAGAATACTAGTTGTTTTCTTAAGGTTGTACACCTGTAAAAAAAATTGGGATATATACACTGTTGATATTTGAAAAAAAATTGATATTTCTAAATTGTTGATATTTGCAAACAGTTGATAAATAGTTTGCATTCAAATATTTTCAAAATGATTTTTGCATATAGATTTTTCGATGATTCTTCTTCAAATTCAAGGGATTTTCACATGATTTTTTTTCTGTTTTCGGTGACAGTGTAAAGAGGCTTCCTTATATGACTTAAACAAAAATATCACTTGAAAAAATAGATTTTATATTATGCTGAATAAACAAGCTTTGATGTTGCAAATTCATCCAGTTGGGGCACAATTCAACTTTTCGACTTTGCCACCCACAACATACACAAATGGAGAAGCCTTAAAATAAATCCCATCAACCCACAACAAGATAATCACCTCCCTCCTTTGTAGTCCTCACACATAGAATAAATAATTTACAAGTAGAGAGCAGTGAAACCTTAGTATGCCGATTCATTAGATCTCGAGGAGACCCCTGACCTCCACCCATGAGACCCTTGCAATAGTGTATTTTTCCAGGACCTTTTTACAATCACATAAGCCAACCTCCTTCCCACTGATCAAGATCTCTACAAAGAGAAACCTATATGCACAAGAATAGATCTTCCAAAACATCATATATTCCAATTTATCTAGTCCTCCATGAGGGGATTCTTCACTTGAGCTTCAGATGGTAGGAGAGATTCCCCTACTGGAAATACAATTTTAGAGGCCAACAATTTCTCCTTATTCTCCCTAATTAATAGGCGATAGCTCCACCAAGCATTGATTACTTTCTGCAGGAAACCTTCAATCAAGATATTTCTCCTGATTCTCAAGTTCTTGAGAGGGACCCTTTCTTCTCTTGGACTCTCGACTTTGTAACATTTTATATCTTAGATGAATAATTTGACCCTCTAGGTCTTGGACCTGAGAAGTTAGATATTCCGTTATAGGAGTTGCATTCATGCTCCCACTACATATTGTTTCTGATGTACCTTGTAGTCCATTCAACCTATTTGTTGTGATTTTATTCTTGAATCTCTATGTTACATCCCTCCACCTGCAACTATTTAGGGAGCTTTAGAAGGTGTAACATAGATCTAGAGGAAATTATAGATTCCAACCTGAGCAATAGACTATGAATCACATCTTTACACTCCAAGCCATAATTGAGGAAGCCCAACATTATTCCTGGAAAGTTTATTGTTGTTTCATAGACTTTGAAAAAGGCTTTTGACTTTGTCCCCATAGAGGCTTTATTCCACATACTCAGAGATATTGGCATCTCATAAACCCTTTTGTCAACCATTATGCATTTTATATGAGCCAGTCCTTGGTCATCTATGCACCAATACACAGGCTATCAGATTTTATCCTAAGTATCATTGGGGTAAAACAAGGTTGCCCCTTTTCCCCTACACTATTTGGATCTATATTGACAAGTTGGAGTCCTTGCATGAGCACATCCAAGATGGCAATGGTTGTCTTCTACACCATGTCTTAATTTATATTTTGATGTTTACAAATGATGTGGCCCTTTTAGTCTCATCCCCAGACAAATTTTAAAGATACCTCGATGCCCTGGCCCTTTTCTCTGATCTTCATCAGTTGACTGTCAACCTAGGTAAAAACCAAAGTCATCATCTTCAATGTGTTGAAGAAAATTCTCCCTGATCACCATGTCTTTCTCAAAGGAGAGGAGATAGAGATAACAAACTCATATAATTATCTAGGGGTAATATTCACAAGACCTCGCTTTAGTTTTCAACATGCACTTCATCCCTGACTCAACAAGGGCTATGGGTCCTTGGAACTTCTTGAGAGGTAGTGTTTCTAAAATATTTTTCAAGACATATCTACCAAGATGTCACTCATGCACACTCTTGGCCCAACCCAGAGTTCTAAATGGTTCCAAGGTTTGGGTACCTAGTTTACTAAAGTCTAATTGGTCTTCTAAAAAGAGTGTATAGATCATCCTCCTTTGTCACATTGTTCAATGCAAGTAGCCAATTCCTCAACCCATCATCCTTATAGAGTTTGCAGCTCACCCCTTCCTACTTGAGACAATGTTTTGTCTTGTCCCTCTTTAACACTATGCTCAAAAGTCTACTGATACAACAAAGGGCATGATCGGTATCCATACTTGGCCTTTTGCTCATTAGAGTCCATTGCAACAACTACTCCTTCAGCTTGATCTCCTTGCTTCAATTAGTATTATGATGGAACAACTTCCTCCATTCAAATATTCCCTATATGCACCTGGCCATCTCTTACCAACCAGATAAAAGATGAAAAAAATCATCCAAGAGAATACCTATAGGATGTAAAAATTAAAATGTACGAAGTAACAAATTAAATGATGTAAAAATTTGAATCACGCATGCTTCACTTTATAGGACAGTTTGAAGGCCTTAACCTACAAATGTTGTGTTTCTTAAGGATTGATTAGAAGGACTGAAAAACAAATACAATCTCCATCATGTTCCAACTTTTTGGCTATATAAAAATACTTTTCAAACATAAAATTACAACATATTGTCACAAGGATATTACTCATGGTTTAACTGATCAGGCTTGACATCTTATATTAACAGAGAACTTTTACATGATGCTAGTCTTTTTCCCATGCCTTAGAACCATGGCTAAAGGGGTGTGCTACATGACCAGGGGTTTGTAATTCCAGTCAACATAATTATAACTAATTATGAGAATAATATAGGATTTATTATATACCAGATTACTTAAATTAAATATTAGCTTACCGTATGAATTACAGTGCATAGATAGAAAAAGAGATGGTTTCCAACAAAAATCACCCAAAAAGGCCGCAAAATTCATAGGAGACACTTATCTCGCTTCTTCGGTGCTGGTATTTGATGACCACCATCATCATCACTTCCACATTCATCCTCCTGCACCTCAAGAGCTGAAGGTACCACTCTGTCCCTGCAAATAGATCAATGAAGTGAAAATTATAGTTAAAACATTCTATATTTTTACAAAGAGTTACAACGCACATTCACAAGAACGACACTAAGCCTTCTCCATTAAGCATTTCCAAGATAGTGAACAATGTCTACATAGGGCATAAAACACTATTATCAGAATTCAATCCTATATAAAGAGGATAAACACTGAACCCAACTAAACATTTCCATTTATTGGAACTACCCATCATCAAAAGTAAGTAAAACCAATCTACAAATTTATGATTAACTTACAAGCATGATATGTCACGAAGGAAAATTTTCTTAATAGAAGGTGCCTTGCCACTCGAAGGATCACAAAAACTGAAGTAGAATATGAGACTAAATAATTATTTCAACAACTTTTCATTGACAAATATTTTATTTAACTTCCACATTATTGTCTAATAAAGTCTATTATTTAATAACACAATAGTATTAATATGTAAATATCACATTTTAGAATACTATTCTACTAACATCTAATTCTGTTTTGTATTATTATGATACTGTCGAGTCTCAGAGCCAGCCAACAATTCCAACCCACCTTCTTGTCTAACTTTTAGGGGATGCAAGCTTTCACAAGAAAAACAGAGTATTTATAAACAATGCTAAAATAGCACTGGAACATCACACAAGAGCCTTGACACTTGTGTGCATAATCAATAATGTTAAAAGAAATAATCTTTACAATCAAAACCAATTCAGATCCCCTGCATCCCAATCTAATCTTAAAACAATTGCCACAAATTAAAAATATGTGGAGGTTCAATGCCAGTTATAAAATGTGTTTGACTACAATATTGTTTCCAAATCAAAGTACTCATCAGAGAACCTCTCTCTATATTCCTCTAGTTCCCACAGCTTCCTCCACTCCAGATATCCTTCACATATTAATGTGTCAAACTGTGATTTTATTGGCATAGAATTGGGGTTGTTTTGTAACCAATCAACAATAATTGCTACCAAAGCAACACAAGCACTCTCCCCTGCAACACGTTCACTTCGTTGGTCAATTGAAGCAAAAAATACTTCAGTTGATACCTTCATTTGTCCATCTCTGCTAACCAGTACTTTATGTTCCCAACTACTAATGGTAAAGTTGTCATCTCCAAAGTTTAAACACCCAGACATGTTCAGAGCTACACTGGAATGAATCTCATTGAACTGCAACAGATAAACATAAATTGATATCAATATCTGCCATATATTGCAAGAGATTGTTAAACACAAATGAAGCAACAAACAATAGGGTTCTATCAGTTTCTAAATTGATGTTGAAGTAAATTCAATACTTGAAAATAATCCATATCTAGAAGCATCGAACTATAATCAAAAGTATTCAATCCAAAAAAAATATCTCAAACACTCATGAGTCGTGCCAAACTAAGTAACACACATCCAAATTTGTTTGTAGCAGCAAATGAAGCACTCAAAAATTCCAAAAACAGTACAAGCACCCATCTGTATTACACCAATACTTTTCGCTATGGTATGAATAATGTGACATAGTTATAAGGGAAGAAAATGTAATATTCAAATTTTTAGAGCTAATGGGAATATTGCATGTTAATTTCAGTTAATAACTGCGAATAAAAATTATAGGGAGGAACTATAAAACTCCTAATCAGAAAAATAAATCAATGCTCAATGTGAACATGGACAAATCTGGGCCATTTCAATCAAATACACTTAGGTGTGAAAAGGAATGAATAAGGTTGACTAAGTCAACAGGACCAAATTACAGCAGTGTCTAGATGCATTGAACCTCCTTATTAATCAGCACAGTTTTAGATGGAGACCCTTCATGTGAAAGGGTTACCTCATTGGAGGTGGTTTAGGGTTTTCAAAGCCCTGATGTTATAAAATGAAGAGGAAGGCCACAAGGAAAATTATTTGAAGATAATTTGATTTTGAGATTGCTTAGGCAACTCAAACTCTCTTGGTTGTTTAGCTAGAGAGAGAGGGATCTCCTGTTTAGGAATTCCTCCTCCTTCATTGAGGAGATCTTGAATGAGTATGTTCTGAAATGCCTCACATCTAGGCTTGAGGCCAAGCTTCCTCCTCCAACTACAGACTTTTCTTTTGGGTAGGAATTTCTGTGTTGCAGGGTGTTGCAGTGAGGGGTTTTCAACACCACTTCCATATTTAGTTTTGCAGAAAAGGGAGCATTCCTTTCTATGGAATATTAGTGAGGAAGCCTCGAGCTTAATATTTAGATCTTGGCATCAGGCCAAAGGACCTTCCAACATCATCTACGCAGTATACTTCAGAAACTGCGTCATTTTTCCAGTGCATTGCTGCAGCAGGGTTTCTACCCTAGTTTGGTGCTTATTTCCTTGAGGAAGGGCCATCCATTCTTCTGGAAAGTTTGTATTGCAGCCCTATTCTGTAATTTTTCACATTTCAGCTCTTATGCTCAGATTTTCAGTGATTCTGCATTTTTCAGATCCATATTCTGCAGATCTGATACTTGTATTTGTTCTTTCATGAAATCCCCTTGCTGGGTGATCTATTTGATGTATAAAAGGAGTTGAATCTCTATTTTTCTTCATTCTCTGTTATAATAAACTTGAGATCTAATGTTTCAGACATATTTTGTCTAATTTCTTTAGAAATTACGCTCTGCATGCTTCAGCCATTTTCTGCGTACTCAAAGTCATGGGAAATCAGCATTTTTAAGCATATATGGGGATGGAGGAACTGTTTAACATAGATAGAATGCTTTTTTTGAGCTGAAATTTGGAGCATAGGTCCCGCACGACCTAATATAAAATAACCTCTTGCAATTTCCCTTAATTTTGCGCATATTTCTGAATACATCTATTTTAGGGTCAAAATCACTGCTTTTCCCCATTTTTTGGATCCTAAATTCATATCTGAGTTGTTGTTGTACTTGAAATCAGTTGATGAGTGTCTATCAGCAGATTTTGTGCATTGATAGCTCTCTGCACTTTTAGTAGAGTGTTTTACTTTGCTGCATCCCCTCATTGGGCCTTCTCTTGAAGATAACTAGGTGTGGGAGATTTGTTTAACCCACCTAGTATTATTTGTTTCAGCTCAAATCTTGGATTTTTTTTTTTTATTATCTGATCTAAAGGATCCAAGAGCCATTTTCCTGTTCCATTGCATATTTTCCTAAAAATGCATTTTTCAGTACATGATTCATGAGTTGTTCCTAAAAAGGAACATTACAGTGGTATCAAAGCATGATCTCTGGCATAGCCTGTGAGATCAAGCTATCATAGAAGTAAAGAGAAGAGACAGAGATCAGAATTATGGAGAGGATGATTTTACTCTCATCAGTGTTCAGATCTAAGAAGAGCCTCCCCAAAGAGGTAAATCAGAAGAGAGAAAGAAGATGCACCGAGACTCCTAGAGGGTTTCGAGAAAAATCAAGTTGCAGTGAGACCTGCATAAGGTTTCAAGAAGAAGAAGGAAGCCCTAGCACTTCCTATCAGCAAAGCAGAAGAAAGGAGAATCCTATATCTCCTCATAGATCTACTATGCCCACTTTCTTTGAAGAAGGTGAGAGGTATAGCAATGAAGAAGAGAGATGCAAAGAAACTCTTAAAGGGTTTCAAGATGAAGAGGAAGAACTATACGCTTCCTGTCATCACAAAGCAGGGAGAATGACTGAGGAAGAGATCTCATTTTTCTTTTTCAAACATTGAAGAGTATTGAAGAAAATC
This sequence comes from Pinus albicaulis, assembly GCA_034641835.2. Lineage (NCBI taxonomy): Eukaryota > Viridiplantae > Streptophyta > Pinopsida > Pinales > Pinaceae > Pinus > Pinus albicaulis. Next base: position 23,392 of record JAXQQM020089506.1, read on the forward strand.
TCAAGGAGTTTGATGAGGAGAGGAAAGAGATGAGCTACAAAGAGACATCTCCTAAGGAAACAAATAAGGATGTCAATCTTGTCACTTTAGGCAAGAGATCTCCATTTTCACCATATACTGCTAAGGTACTTGCATCTAGAGAAGAGGCACTTGCATCTTTGCAAGGTAGTCTTGAGCTCTTAACATATGGAGTCTCATGCATGAATCAGGAGATGCATGAGGAGGAGAAGGAAAATACCAGCACTGGTATGCTTGAAGAAAGGAGGCCATCATCCTTGCGAACAACTGAAGGCATCATTGATCCGGGTGGAGAAACTCTTGTGTTCTGTCAAGATATTCCCACATATCAGTTGATCCAAGGTATGCATGAAATTTTAGCACATTTTGTTTCAAGATTAATGCATAGCCAAGGATTAAATCAAAATGTTCATTTGAAGCAAAGACATGTCACAGCGCAGAGGACCCTTGATCTAATCAAGGATGAGACTGGAAACTATCCATATGCATCATTTTTGAGCTGCATTCAATCTCTTGGGTTGAGATGTAGGGTCTCAATAAATGGGATTAGTACTATCCTATGTTCAATGGTTGATTGTGAGATCAGTAATGAAACTTGCTTTGAGACAATACATGCATCACTTTTCAGATCTACAGCGCTGTCACTTAGTGACTGTGAAAAAAATACTTCAGCTCTCTTGGAGCATTCTAGAGGCGGCTTCAACCTTGAAGCAGTGGAGAAGAAAAAGATGAAGAGTAGACATCTTGAGATGAGAAGCATTTTCTCCCCTCTAGATGACACTCTCTCAATGAGTATGCTACATCTCAAAGAGAGACTTCTACTTACTGCAAATTCAAAGCCTCACTGGTTTTGGAAGGCCATAGATGGGAGAAAGGTCTCACTAAGAGATCTCAACAAAGATGCATTTCAATATTTCATGAGATGCAAGGTTCTTCATTGGTTCAAAGGAGATGGTATTCTACAAAGGGAGGATGCCATGATTATGCAGCACATCACTCATCTTCCATATTGGAGTGAGTGGATGAGGATGATGAGCAAGAGACCACATGATCACTTGCAGACATATATGGGCCAGTAAGCTTGGTTATGTTGGTTGCCCTTGGGAGACTCCTATCACTCTCCAAAGGCACCTATTTTTTTGATCTATGCCCTGAAGAATGGTCATGAAATGAATAAGGAGGCATGGCAACGCTGGTTGCTTTGGGGTATGCATGATCACTACCCAAAGATTCTCATTCTCTCATCTCATGCTTTATGGATCATTAATAGAGTATATGAAAAGGAAGCATGGTTAATGTGGTTGTTAAAAGGGGATTTTTGACATCACATGTCAAATCTCATGTCCATGTATTCACCCATGTTTGAAATATGTCTCATTTATCCACATGTATTTCTATTGGAGAGATGTTTCATGCATGAACTTTGGCTTGGGAGGAGGAATGACTCCCACATGATATGGTATGAGGGAGCTTGCTTGTACTATGTTGATGAGACATTTCACATGTCCATCATTGTGTTATTGCTCCATGATCCACATGTTGATAAGGCAAGAAGGCTACAAAATTCCTTGTTGCTATGGCTGCTCTTGGGTGAGTATGGTTACTACCCAACAGCTCATCATTTTCTGAATCATGTCTTGGATTTCAATGATATGTTGCAGCAAGAGAAGGCATGTATAATTTTGTTTCACTTGAGAGAGTATGGCCACCACATGACATCTCCTATGTCTATTTGTTTTGCGTTGTGTAAAATTTGGCATATTGATCCCATGATGTGCATTGATGATGGTACTTTGTATTGGGCTGATGTGACATATCATATGTCCATTAGTATGGTTTGGTTTCATGATGCACATGAGGAGAAAAGAAGGCAAAAATACCTCTTGTTGCTTTGGTTGCTTTTAAATGAGCATGGTGACCACCCCATAGCTCAAAAATTTTTGATTCATGCCTTATGTATCAAAGATAAATTGCAGCAAAGTAAGGCATGTACATCTCTTTGGGGAAGCTTGGCTTGCTCATCTTACATGGAGGAGATGGAGGATGGAAGCAAAGGGTTTTGCTTCGATGGCTATTATTAGGATAATATGGTTTGACATCTTTGTTTACCCATATTACTCCTTCCCTTATTCTTTTGCATAACGTTGGAATGATGGAGTTTGGATCCAACAAGGCCAACAGGGCTAAGAATGAAAGCATAACAATGCTTAATCAAGCTCATAAAACATGGATGGAGGAATGTTCTTGCATGATGAAGCTTTTCCTTTATAGAAGGAGCTACTTTATTTTATGTCTCTCATGTGTTTATGATGGTGTTGGACAACATGTAATTGTCATTTGTACTTCATGATAAGAAGAGGACATCTAACCTTACTGTTGGAAGTCATCTCATGCATTTGTGGAAGACAACTTTGGAACCAAACATACATGACCTATTGCAGCAAACGGAGGAAGCCTTCCTTATGTGGATTCCATTTGGAGGGGAATAGATGGTTTGCATCTACAATAAGAGTCGCTTGAGGGCAAGCAACATTTTGCCGGGGGAGACTGTAATACTCCCAATTTTTGTAGCTAAAGGGAATATTGCATTTTTTATTTCAGTTTGATTAACTCATGAATAAAAGTGTAAAGGAGGAACTATAAAACTCATAATCAGAAAAATAAATCAATGCCCAATGTGAACATGGAAAAATCTGGGCCATTTCAATAAAATACACTTAGGTGTGAAAAGGAATGAAGAAGGTTGACTAAGTCAACAGGACCAAATCACAGCAGCGTCTAGATGCATTGAACCTCCTTATTGAGCAGTGCAGTTTTAGATGGAGACCCTTCATGTGAAAAGGGTTAACTCATTGGAGGTGGTTTAGGGTTTTAAAAGCCATAATGTTATAAAATGAAGAGGAAGGCCACAAGGAAAATTAGTTGAAGATAATTCGATTTTGAGATTGCTTAGGCAACTCAAACTCTCTTGGTTGTTTAGCTAGAGAGAGAGGGATCTCCTGTTTAGGAATTCCTCCTCCTTCATTGAGGAGCTCTTGAAGGAGTATGTTCTGAAATGCCTCACATTTAGGCTTGAGGCCAAGCTTCCTCCTCCAGCTACAGCCTTTTCTGTTGGGCAGGAATTTCTATGTTGCAGGGTGTTGCAGTGAGGGGTTTTCAACACCACTTCCATATCTAGTTTTGTAGAAAAGGGAGCATTTCTTTCTCTGGAATATTAGTGAGGAAGCCTTGAGATTCATATTTAGATATTGGAATAAGGCCAAAGGAAATTCCAACATCATCTGCGCAGTATACTTTAGAAACTGCGTCATTTTTCTAGTGCATTGCTGCAGCAGGGTTTCTACCTTAGTTTGGTGCTTATTTCCTTGAGGAAGGGCCATCCCTTCTTCCGGAAAGTTTGTATTGCAGACCTCTTCTGTAATTTTTCAGATTTCAGCTCATATACTCAGATTTTCAGTGATTCTACATTTTTCAGATCCATATTCTGCATATCTGATACTTGTATATGTTCTTTCATGAAATCCCCTTGCCGGGTGATCTATTTGATGTATAAAAGGAGTTGAATCTCTATTTTTCTTCATTATATGTTATAATAAACTTCAGATATGATGTTTCAGACATATTCTATCTAATTTTATTATAAATTACACTCTGCATGCTTCAGCCATTTTCTGCATACTCAAAGTCATGGGAAATCAGCATTTTTAAGCATATCCGGGGATGGAGGAACTTTTTAACATAGCTAGAATGCTTTGTTTGATTTGAAATTCGGAGCATAGCTCCCTCGTGACCTAATATAAAATAACCTCCCGCAATTTCCCTTAATTTTATGCATATTTCTGAATACATCTATTTTAGGGTCAAAATCACTGCTTTTCCCCACTTTTTGGATCCTAAATTCAGATCTGAGTTTCTGTTGTACTTGAAATCAGTTTCTGAGTGTCTATCAGCACATTTTATGCATTTATAGCTCTCTTCACTTTCAGTATAGTGTTTTACTTTGTTGCAGCCCCTCATTGGGCCTTCTCTTGAAGATAACTAGGTGTGGGAGATCTGTTTAACCCACCTAGTCTTATTTGTTTCAGCTAAAATATTGGATTTAGTTTTTTTATTGTCTTATATAAAGGATCCAAGAGTCATTTTCCTATTCCATTTCATATTTTCCTGAAAATGCATTTTTCAGTACATGATTCATGAGCTATTCCTAAAAAGGAACATTATAGAAAACATTAAGAGACGAGTTGTATATCACTAGGTAAGGCCACATGGTGAAGCCTGATTAAAAGGAACCCAAGTCACCAATCATCTCCACTGGATAAAAAATAAACATAAATTCATAAAAACAAACAAATTGTTTGATCTGTTTTTACTTAAAAATGTGAAGATCACAAATTGTAATCACAAGAATTCGGGCCAAACACATTACCATACATGATACACATTTTTTTATTGTAGCACCAAAATAATGCAATCAAATATGCCAAAAATAGTACAATCATGCATCAATATTGCACCAGAACCTTTCCTATATTAAATTTATGTATTGTACAGAGTGATATGGTCAGGAGTAGAAAAAATGATAAGAGATAGGAATCTGTACCGTCACTTGGGGGGGTGTCGGTGTAGGAAATCTTGATTGTTTGCGATCAAAATAAATATTATCTCCACCCTCTTCTCTACATGCCTTATTCAACAATGGTTCTCCCCTCTCTCGTGCTACTCTGAAACTTACCTTTCTTCTTTTCCATGAAAGAAGACTCTGCATGGAAGCTTTCTGCAAAGGGTGATCAAAGTCTAAAGAAGATGGATCCTCAATCAACTTTGGAATTAGTTCGAGACTCGGTATACTAGTCATCATCCAATTGTTACCAACAAAGACCGTCTATGTGATTCAAAATCTGGCCAAAATCAACTTTGGAAGATGATGAATCCTATAGGGGTCACCCTTGGGGTGGGTAACATGTCCTTTTCTCTAATATATCATTATGAGACAGGATTTTTCTCTTGATCACTTATTTCATTAAAAATTGCAACAAAATTCAAGGTTCGCAAAAAAACATAAATCTATAATTTCTTGATAAAATACACTCCTACAACCATTTCTAACATTAAAGTGTTTGTGTTTATTTTGTAGCCCCAATTGGAAAATGGAGACAAAAGTTAGTGTTTCTCATTTTATATAAACAATGTGGCATTTTTTTAATCCACACCAGAGTTTTGGAGACAGCTTAATCTAAGGAAGTTCTAATATATTTTGTCGAACTTGTTGGATGGTTTTTCTCTAGGAAAATTTGCAGCCTTACTGCATCCTTCAGCTCTTGATCATCTATGTGAGTAAGATATAGTCCATTTGTTTTGGAATATAAATATTAATTTCTTAAAATTTCAAGTGAATGTTATTGTTTGTAGTAAGATCTTTTTACTCATCGACATCTCACATATGCTCTTTTATGCATCTTAAGTTTTGTCTTTCTTGAAGCTGGGCTCTAGCCTTGATTTGATTCTACTTATCTTGTTTTTTCATATATAGTTTCATTATAAATATATTATCCTATGCTCTTTGAGCTTTATAATGCTGCAACAGAACGTAGATCGCATTGTGGAGTACTTGAGTTTACTATTGATGAGGGCATGCTTTACATGCCATACTGGGTATGTGAGCCTTTGTTTTTCCTGGCATGTTTAACAAATAATCCAACTTCTGTCAAAACTTTGAAGCATTGTTTAGGATATTTTTCTTATACGTATCATGTTGTATTTAGATGATGAAAAATATGTTGTTACAAGAGGGATATATTTTTAAGGTGAAAAATGCCACACTTCCAAAAGGAACTTATGTGAAATTGCAACCTCACACAAAAGATTTTTTTCACACCTCCAATTGTAAGGTTGTGTAAGTATTTCATCTATCATACTCCAAATAATTGCAATGGAATTTTCATTGAAGGTATGTGATAGCTCATAATTTTGATTGCTCCTTGAATTTCCTTTAACAAGTCTACAACTTCATGTCTCAAGAAAGTTATGTATACACAGGTTTAACTTTATTTTTTATTATGTAGATTGGAAACAACTTTAAGGAACTTTTCCTGCTTAACTACAAATGACAGCATCATGGTATCTTACAACAGCATATACTATTATTTAGATGTTATTGACACCAACTCGTCCTCTTCCATATCAATCATTGAGACAGACTGTGAACTTGATATTGCACTTCCTCTTGACTACAAATAATCAACAAGTGTATCCACAACCTCTTGTACTCCATTGAGTAGAAGTATTGCATTTGAAGGTATGCTTATTCAGTGATATTTTATTTTTCTATCAACTTTCATTCGTAAAACAAAATCAGGGTATTCAAGTTTGCTTTGTATAGTAACCTAGATTACAATATATTCATTTAGACCAATCCTTCAAACAATGGTGTGACTTATGATACCTTATGGTCTGCATATGGATCCACTTAGATTTGAAAGTATGTAGCGTATTAAAAATGATGCAGGTAATGTTGAAATCAAATAGCAAGGAAAATTGAACAACAAATTAATCTTTCCGTAATTTCTCAAAATTAGAAACCAACAAAGATAGATACGAACCTTTGTAAGCTTTGGAATGATGTCGAATACTTGCTTCAGTCCATCATCTGTAATTTTCAGGCACTCCACTATAGTCAATTTTCATTACTGACCTTGAGACCTTTCAACAAGTTTTAAGAGGGAAAAATCAGTGAGCCTTTCCATGTTTAGAGGTTAGGTCATTAATATGTTTAATATTACATATATATTTAAGGATGAAATTTGTGAATACATGGGCCCCTGTGATGACCATAGATTATTCATGAGCCTCATTGATCAGATCTCTTCCTCCCAGACTTTTGCACTGAGCCTCTCTTAAGGTCATCTCCTTTGATTGCAAGTTGACAATCTTCAAGGCATAGTCACCTAACCATTCTTTCTTCTAGTAACTCATTGCACTAATTTTCTATCACCTCTACCTTGCATAGCATTTACGGCATTGCTAGCTGAATTTTCAAAATATTTCGCCCACCGTTCAAGTGGACACTTCCATTACCTAAGGCACCACTAAAAGCATTCTTCTTGGAGTTTTATGTATGGTACAAAAACATTGAGAATGACCCCTCAGAGTAATTTGATACATGTATATGTGTTAATGGTAATGGTGCACAACTGACTTCTAAGATTCATGTTACACCTACTTCCAACTTTTAGGAGACAAGCTTAGTTGATTACAGGTTTTCATTATGTTTTAAGGTTCATATTAACCTACTTCCAACTTTTAGGAGATAGGTTTAGTTGATTACAGGTTAATCCTTCTGTCTGCATTTAAAAGAAACCACATCAGGCCTCAAAAATAGGACATCCTCCAACTTTCAAGTTATTCCAAGTAGAAAGATACACAACATTCCTACTTTCCCATTTCACTTTGATTCCAACCTGTCCATTTTAAGATTCTCAGCTGACTGAGAACCTGAAATTCTGCAAATCTTAAGGAGGGCAACAGATGAAGTTGAAAAGGAAGTGGAAACCTATCTCTGATTTTAGAGATTATTGAATGCATTGCACCCTTCTCAACTGATTTAATATGAAAATGCAGATTTCATTGTGGATGGCTCTTAAGGCTTGGTAAAGATGGAGAATGTCATTGTTTTTCCTTGGCCTTTTATGGTTAATGATTCAGTGCAATTTGGATATTATTATTGGTTTTTCATTGCTGGACTTGAGTCTTGGACACTAGTTTTCTAAAAAGAGTGAGTTAATTAGTGGATAAAATAAATTTCGTTAGAGTTTATTTTTTTCCGATGAGGGAAAGTTCCACTTTAAAAGTTTCTTCATCAAAGTCCTAATCAATAAGGTAGAACTATACTTCCTACAAATTCCTACCAGAATTGAGAAATAATTTTTCGGAAAAGAGGATGATTTTATCAACATTCTACTTACTAACTTATTTCTTTTAATGAGCTATATAACTAGATATTATGTGGCCTCATGTAGTTTTTTTGGTGAAAATTAAAAGTTAAGTTTTAACCCAAGGAATCAAAGTGAAATGAAATTCAATCATAACAACAACAAAAAAGTTTCGGTCAAAATCTTACAAGGAAATAACAGACAGTTTCAATAGCTTACAACAAGTGAAAAATATCTATTTCAAAACTTTTGGTTGCATGGGAAGTTGAAATTTCTTCACAGCATGAGATCACAGATATCCTCTGCAACACACACCAAACCTAGGTAAACAAACTTGCGCACAATTGAAGACTGAATTTGGTGGTGAAATTCTTGAATTTGATGTTTAACAATACTGGTAAATTTCCAATTCCATGTACTGGAAAGATGGTTGGATTGATGTTGACATAAACGTATGACCTTGACATCCACAATGGAGTAGTAGACTAATTTCAAGGGATTACTTATCTATAGATGTTAGTATTAAGTTAGGTAATAAAAGACTTCGTTATTATGTTATAATTGATGGATGATAACCTAAATTATATAGGTAGGTAGAGAAACTAGAATATGTTGTTTCAAATCTTGAATCTATTTCTATTAAAGCTTGTTGTTTTGAGTTCTAGACTAGAGTTCGTTACTTTGTAGCGTAGTCCTGCTAATGAAGAATATTTAAAGGGAATGGGGATATATATATCAATTTCTTTGTCTCATTTGAATGCTACACTAAATCAAAATGAATGACTGAGAAAAGGACACAAATGACCCCTATGAATATGATAGCCTACATCAACCTGTAAACATCCATTTCTATAATATATTTCTTTTTATGGTGCAGGCAATAAAAAATTAATTCACTTCTACATATTGGATGCTATACAGATGGTTTCACAATATAAAACAAAATGGAACAAACTTGCCTTAGAATTGAAATCTGAGCTGCATGGTAGAAGATTACCTCTAAAATCTAAAGGAATGAGGGAGTGGGGAATGTATACATACCATGAAGAAGTGTATGTAGACTCCCATTTGGCATATAGTCATAGACCAGAAGCTTTTCATCTCTAGAAAAATAATAAGCCCTTAAATTAACTACATTTTGATGTCTCAAACTTCCCATGAGCTCCAGATGTTGCTCAAACTCCTTCCTTCCAATACCCTGCAAATATTTCAATCTCTTGACAGCAACAACATATCCATATTCCATAATAGCCTTATAAGCGCTTCCAAAGTTACCCTTTCCTAGCATTTCGGCCAAAGCTCGTAGGAGATGCTCTAGCTCAAAAGGTCTTCCATCATCAAAGAAGATAAGCTTGCATTTTCCTGCAATAATAGACTGATTATTAGGACATTGATCTGAAGAATGCACAACTAACCTATTTATTGGACATCTCTGGGTAGGCTTAGATTTATTCTATTTTACACCCTTCTTTTTCCAGTAATAGCAGAAGATTACACATCCTATGAGCGATAACACTACAACATCATGCACAACTATTGCTATAATATCACCTTTGTTGAGTTGCGTAGAGCTATTATTTCTCTGCAATGGCAGTGAGCCTGAAATCATGGAGGGGCTCGAAGCCATGTAAGGATTAGAATCAGATCTTGCATTATTACTTTCATTGCAAATTTGCAGGGGACTTCCACAAAGTGATTCATTATTCACAAACCCAGAGCTTGGAAAACTAGAAAAACTTGCAAGTATCATACCACTGAGTCTATTGTCTGAAACATTGAATTCTTCAAAAGTATTGGGCAACATCAAGTCTGAAATTCTGCCAGAGAACTCATTGTTCTCAAACCTCAGAGTAATAAAATGGGTCATTGAAGTAAGAATCGATGGTATTTTCCCACTAAGATGATTTTTCGATACATCCAATCTCAAGATACAATCTAATGAAGCAATCGTAGAAGGAAAGGGACTTGAGAAATAGTTATCAGAGAGAAACGGAAACTTAAGACTTCTCCAGTTCAAAAAATTAGGAATGATGCCATTAAGTGAATTTCATCCAAATTTGCACTCGCGCTGCCTGCAACTCGTGGCCTTCTACCTGGGCTCGGCGCTGCCCCTCCTCTCTGTGGCACTCTGGACCGTGCGGCCTTTGCCCACGGGGGTGTTCTTTGAATCTGCGCTGCGTTTGCTTCTGTGCATGGGACTCCGGATCTAATCCGGCTCTTTTCCCTGGCTATGGAGACAGAAGGTGACCCTCCCTTGCCTCCTGATCTGGAGGCCTTCAGATCCCTTGTATCTGCTTCAGAAAAGAGGCCGCCCTCGGCCTCACAGCAAAAATTTGTTAAAAAACTGGACAATATTCCTACGGTGGCCCTCCCGGCGGAAGACGCTTGCAGATCAGCCCTTAACTTGGCAGAGAGAGGCCTTATCGGTCAGTTTACTGGGCTATGGCCATCCCCGAAAGCAGTAGAAGACTGGGTTAGACGAAACTGGACACCACTGGTTAAGGAAGGAATAAAAAGTTACTTCGTAGGCAAGGGGTTCTTCGTCTTCGTGTTTGATAGCGTGGAAGATCG
>JAXQQM020062972.1:0-55651 GCA_034641835.2 Pinus albicaulis
AAGCCCTGGGCATATCTTCAGCCATGGACTTGAGGTGAGGTAGCTTCGGACAAGTATGGGTGGCGTGGCCAACAACATCACACAAAGCACACTGGATGGTATGCTTTGGAGGCCGAGAGGGGGCATGGTTTTTCGGGGTAGCCTTGTCCTTTGGTGCCCCCTTGTGAGCTTTGCCCTTCTTACCTGGTGCGGTCACAATGGGAGGTGGTTCCTGTTGAGGTGAATGAGGCACTATTGTAGCGAGAGAATTCATAGGGACCGATTGGACTGGGGTCAAAGCAAGATAAGGTTTGGGTTGACCAGGCGGGGTAGCGGCTAGAGGATCGAGGTATCAGATGGGAATCCCAAGGGTTAGGTTAGGAAAAGAGAGGGTGGCCATAATAGGTACTATGTACACTCCTGGTGGGGGAGCTAGGAACGGTATCTGACCAGAGGGGGAATGACCAGAAGGGATAGCTCCAAGATGGTTAAGGCCTAGAGGAACTGTTCCAAGAGGGTAAAGGGGGTCATGAGTACTAGCTAAAGGTGAAGGGCTAGGAGAAGAAGGTTCAAAAGGCTGATCAAAGGACATCATGAGAATTTGGTAATCAGGAGAACCATATGGAAGAGGTTGATTGGCCACCTGACCTTCAGGTTGTTGGGTAGCCACAAATCCTTACTAAGGGAAAGGATCAATAAACACAGCTGGTTGACTAGGTGCAAAACTGGGAGGAATGGAAGGGATTACTTGTTGTCCTCTCAATGTTGCTTGAGACTACCATAGCTGTCACATTTGTGGTAGAAGAGGACAATCATGCATATAATGACCATAAACAACACAACAAGAATAGGGCTTATTTGTACGAATAGGCCTATCCTACTTGGGCTGAGTAGTGTTAGGAGCATTACCTTGATTAGGTCCAGGATTACCAGGGGAAACTTTATTTTGAGTACCTTTCCTCTTCCTTTTGGAAGGAGGAGGATTAGTTGCGCCCTACTATGCATATACCTGCCCCTGATGGGGTGGTGGCTGCTGTTGCGGGGGTTGAGAAGGCAAGGGAGGAGGAGGTGCTAATGCTGGAGGGGCTGGAGCACCGAGCTGTGGATATGGGTAATAAGGAGGTTGGGTTACAGTGTGGTAAACAGGAGGTTGGGCAAAAATAAGAGGCATGCGGTATCCTGGATACGTGCTACCGAGAGGGGGAAAGGTGCAGGAGGTGCTGGCCCCCCCTGAGGAAAGCCATAGCCTATGGGGGGTTGAGCATACATATTAGAGATAGCTCCAACGATACCTTCAGCGGCGTGAGATGCCCCTGGTGCGTTGGCACCATTGGGTCTGGGAAGATCATGTAAAACGGTATAAACATAACCCAACTAAGCGTAGATCATGTCATATTTTAATGCAATTTGGAGAGCGGCTTCTTCGGTTTGAGGAAAGTGCAATGCGACATCTTTTACAATAAGTGGCAAAAGAGATCTTAGGAACCAGTCCATGTAGACACAGTCTTCGAAGGTAGGAGCTCGACATAGGCTCTTTCATCTCCACCATTCCTAAACATGGTCGGATAGGCGGGTTGCAGACGATTGACGGAAAGAATTCAAGAGTTCAGTACCAGTGTCGTAACGAAGGGGAAGCTAGAAATAAGACAAAAAAGCCTGGGCAAGAGTCGCAAAGGTGGTATGGGAGGAAGGGGCCTAATCAACATACCACTTAGAAGCTTCACCTGTAAGCGTTCGTTGGAACAACCCGAAGATGGACAGAGTCATCGGTAATGGAGTTAGACGAACACCACATGTGGAAAGATCTAACATGATTTGTAGGATCTTCACCAACAAGGCCTTTAAACTTTGGGATGTTGGAAGGGAGCTTTGTCGGCATAGCAGGCCAACTAGCGTCATGGTGTATAGGGTAGTTTATCAATTGGTCGAAATTGAGGAGGCTGAGGCCTGGCATGAAGGGGAGAAAGGGTACAGCCGGGGTAGTGTCCGTTGCGGTCCCACTAGTGGTATTCCCAGCATGAGGGCCGAGGTTACCACCAGCATTAGGTCCTACACCAGACATGGTGAAGGTGACAGGGGAAGAACCGAAGGCAGAATGAGGAGGAGAACCCAAAGGACTAGAAGAAGATTCAGAGTGTGGAATCGGTGGAGGACTAACTCGAATCCTACGTGGAGGAGTAAGTCTTCCTACCGGAAACTGAGGATGAAGGCCAAGAAGTCTTCGAGATGAATGCCTTGGTGGCGTAATGATGATGACACAAACACGGCACAAAGGAAAAAGAGACCGACAAGGGCAGGGAGGTGCAGGATCAACCGATTACAATGTTGAAACAAGGGCAGAGAGGTGCAGGATCAATTGATTTCAGTGTTTTAGAGTCTTTTCTTGGCGGTGTTAACCAAGCCCTTTTTCACTTAGGGTGTGTCTGTGAAGTGTGTAAATTTTAATTTTTAAACCCAGACGTTTGTAGAGAAAAGAAAAAGTGTGCTGTATAGCGACAAATGAACCTGCAAATGACAATATATAAGCCTGCAAAAATAGAAAATAAACAACTAATAATGCAATAATATAAACCCAAGGAGGCGGGCCTCTCAACGACTAGTCTATAGGTGAGTGAAAAAACTAATCAAAACACACTAAAACAACCAATAGAACTAAGGTCAGAAGGGACAGGGATCTAAAGGACAAAATCTGCTGGAAAGTGGTGCAGAAACAACAACAGATCAGAGGAAAAATTGTTGTAAAAAGAGGTGGCGAAAGGCTATCTCCAGGAGCGAAGCGGAGTGAACCTTAGAGGAAAACCAAATCAAAGCTAAATGAGGAGATTTGGATGGATAACAAGACGATTTGAAGCGGATCTGAAGGTGAGGTATCAGATCTGAAAAAATGGTTGAAGACTCTGAGATTTCAGACAACCTGCAACAGCAAAAAATTTTCCACAAGAAGTGGAGGGTATTGAAGCCCTAGGGGGCTAGTTTTCTCATGTCAGTCTGTCTAATTTGTACGGTCAAATAGGTGAGGTTGAGACGAGAAACTGAACAGAGGCTCAGACAAACCCAGAAAACTTTCAGAAAAATTCCCACAAAAAGTCCAAGTTGCTGTTTTTGACTTGTTTTCAGCAGAGGTCGCACTTTTTGGGCTGTAATATGCACCCTGAGGGTCTAGGTCGCAGGCTTTGGGCCTAAAAGTGTGACCTGCACCTCTGGCACTCTCGGTGCCATATTTCAGAAAAAAATTTCGTCTCAGCTGTGGCTGATGTCTGTCACCTGCGCAATGGGTCCAAAAACATGCGGAAGTTAGAATTTTTATCATTTTAGGGTTTTATAGGTTAAAAACAACATCAAGAAAAGAAAAAACAAGGGGCTGAATAGAAATCCTAAGGTTTGAAGCAACTGGATATGCAAGGATCAGAAAAACAACAACGGTCGTAATCGTAAACCCATGTGGAGTCGCCAGTTGTTAGTATGAATCTTAATTCCAAGCGTACGAAAAAAGACCACTTTAGCTGCGCATAAAAAATAGCCCTAACAATAGAAATGACTACTAATATCTTCATATCTGCAGTTAGGTGATCAAGATAAATGCTGCAAAAATCTAGATCTAGGCATTAGAAGACATTAAACAGTAGAAAAAACATGATTTACTCCATGCATCCAATAGACAAGACAATAATATATCAAATTAATTTTGTATTAATGGCACCTGGGAGGAAAACACAAGAGGGTGTTCCCGGTTCTCCTCAATGGGATGGGTTCTTGTAAGTCCTCAGCATTTCAGATTTAGAATTCCTCTCTCTTGATGGTGTAGAAAACCCAGACAAAAATGGAAAAATATGGCTATGATGGTGGATCAATAGCCAGACCAAAAGTTTAGATCCAGAGTGATCTTTAGGCAACAAAAGGTGATAAATGAATGGGAAAACCCTTCTATTTATAACAAAATATTGAGTTAGTCTAGATATTGGTGCATAATTAAAATATTATTAACCAAACCAAGATCCAACTTTTATGGAATATTTTATTATATTTGTTGGAGGGAAAAGGAATTTGACTTGGGTCAAATCCCTTTATTTGTAAATAATAAATAAATAAATGATTTATTTATCATTTTAAGGATGTGGTTAAGTAATAATAAATAAATGATTTATTTATCATTTTAAGGATATGGTTGAGTAATAATCAAATAAATAATGATTTATTTAATTATTTAAGGGAGATTTAGTCATATTTAACAAAGAATATTATTTAAGTAATGTTTAAATAATTATTCTTAGAAAATAATAAGATAAATAATGATTTATCTAATTAATTTCCTTGTTTTGGGTTAAATATAACTAGGAATATTAATTAAATTGTTGTTTAACTAATTATTCCTCGAGGAAAATCAAACAAATATGGATTTATTTAATGTTTCCCCATGGGGTTTCCTGTTTAGACCATAAACAACTTAATAAAGGTGGTTTTACTAAGTTATTTTCATAGTGAATGCAATTATTCTTAGGGTAGAATTGGTTTTACATGGTGTACTTGGGTCCATCTAATACCAATGGGTTAGATGACCAAAAAATGGTGTAACATTTATGGCCAAGGGGTTCTCTCAGGTGGAGGGAATAGATTATGAGGAGACATTTTCTCCAGTAGAAAGTTACTCTTCAATTAGGTCTATTCTAGTACTTTTAGCGTAGATGGGATGGAAAATACATCAGATGGATGTAAAGACAACTTTCCTCAACGGAGTGATTTAGGAAGAGGTGTACATAGAGTAGCCGGAAGGATTTGAGATCTTAGATAGAGGTTTGCATGTGTGCAGACTCAAGAGAGCGGTGTATGGAATGAAACGAGCACCATGTGCTTAGTACACCAGGATCAACAACTATTTCACCGGGTCGGGCTTCACTAAAATTGAAGTTGATGCGAACCATTACCATATTGTGGTTGAAGGTAAATTATTTGTTATAGTGTTATATGTTGATGATTTAATTCTAATAGGTGATGAGAAGTTGATAAAATATTTCAAAGAAGATTTGGAAAGAGAATTCGAGCTGAAATACATGGGGCTCTTGCATTATTTTCTTGGTTTGGAAATTTGGCAAAGATATGGGGAACTGTTTGTATCTCAAGGAAAGTATGCCAATGAGATACTGAAGAAGTTTCACACAAAGAGAAGAAAACCCATGGAGACTCCTCTAGCAGAGAATTGGAGGAAGGAAGATGCTACTTCAGGTGAAGTGGTAGAAGCTATCATTTACAGGCAGCTTGTGGGTTCACTTATGTACTTGGTTAACACACGACCAAACATGTGTTATGTGTTTAACCATATTAGTATGGCAATGGTTAATATAACCAAGCTCTATTGGAAGGCAGCCAAAAATGTGTTGAGATACCTTAGGGGCACCACTCAGTTTGGTCTTTGGTACAGATGGACAAAGGGAGTGAACCTACAATGCTTCACAGATGCAGATTGGGCAAGGCTCCATCCGAAAGGAAGAGCACATCAGGAAAAATCTTCATTATTCTTTTAGCAGCAGTTTCCTGGTACAGCAACAAGCAGATATCAGTTGCACTCAGTTCAGCAAAATCAGAGTACATGACTCCTAGTCAAGCAACTTGTGAGGCTATCTAGATGAGAAAGATCCTTTTTGGATTGTTTGGTCAACAGATGGATCCTACAATGATTTACTGTGACAACTAGAGTTGCATCAAACAGTAGGTTAATACAGTTTTTCATGATAGGTCCAAGCATATCGACATCTAGTATCACCATATCAAAGAATGTATGCAGAGGCGGATCATGATGCTAGAGTACATTCATACATAGGAACAAGATGCGGACATCTTAACGAAGGCACTGTCAAGAGGTAAGTTCGAGTTCCATAGAGGTAGGATCGGGGTATCAGATAATCCCTTTTTTATTAAGTGGGATTGTTGAAACTGGCACCAAGAAAGATTCTAATTTAATTTTCCCTTGAATTAAATCACAATAAAATTGTAATTCCACATCACATGAAAACTTGTGCGAGTTAAATAAGTTTTTTTGACTTATTTGTTTCAATTAATTCGAGTTGAGGGTCTAACTTGAGTTATGTAGAGTGGTTCCTACTTTTTAGAAGCCCTGGTTGAGTTTATTTTGAGTTGTAATTAATTAACTCAGTTTATCTGAATTAAAGTCAGTTTAACTAGTTCCAAATGATAGAGGAACTAGTGAGAGGTCAAAGTGTGGAACTTGAACATGAACCACATGCAATGATCATTCAGATAACTGATAAATCAGCCATTAATAACACATGCATGTCAAATCAAAGAGAGACCCAGTTGAGATTGGATTTCTAAGGCAGTGTACTATCAATTGTATAACCATCTGAATTGTACAGGTGGTGCATGCAGCCATAGGAATGCCCTAGATGTATTGTGCAATTCATATTGGTAATTTCCCTAATTAATAGGGGCTAATTACCCCAAGAAAAAACGCAAGGAAATAGGGATCTAGGCAGGCATAAAATTGGTTAAGTATTGGCCTAGGCTTGTCTAGGAAGTAGTGAGATAGATAGAGATAGTGAAAAGGTTTATCTGGTTGGAGAAAAGAATTGTAATCTTATCATATTTTCTGACTTATGAAATATACATATATTGGGGTTTTTAGCTGAGGATTTCCCTAGGAAATCATTGCGTAATTTGTGATTAAAATTCATTCTCTTGTATGCTTTATGATTTCGCGACCATAATTGGTTTCCACAAATTGTAGAGTAGATTCAAGTCTATTGTTTTAGCATATTGCAATTAGAAGTTTGAATCTACGTGGTTTTTCTACATGTAAAAGCTTGGAGTGGATGGGAATTATGGTGAGGCTAAGTGAAATAGTCTAGCTTAGCTAAATTTTCCTAACAACACTCTCAAAAGGAACTCTAGATTTTATATGTAAATAGCCATCAGGTTAGGTTGGGAAATGAGGGTTGAGCGCTCTTCTCTAATGGTAAAAAATATAAAAATTCCCAATTCCAAAATACTTTTGTCCTCCCATTCCAAGAATAATGAATCGAACCCAAGTTGTGTATCAGGCCCAATGATGGTGTTTCCTCCCCAAGGCTAATATGTGAGTTAGATATCCCATTGAATGTTTCCAGTTGAATTCCAAATTGGTGAAGATACAATGTTGGGATGGATCATCCAGGGGGATGGTACAACCAAAATCCTTGAATTTCATGTGATAACGTCCCTTTGATCCTTCAAGTGAACATTATAATGAATTCCAAACTAGTTCATTTGGTGGTTGTATATTACTCAATCCCATGCATTCTATGTGGCATGCAATAAAACTTTATGGTTGTGTGCTACAGCATCCCATCGGAATGAGAGCTAATGGGATGGCGACAGCATGCCCACTACCTTCTCGCATAGTGTTCACCCCATCTAGGGGGTTCGATTCTTGCTGCGCTAAGATCTGACACTCTTGTTTGAGGGAAGATTCATTTATGAGTTTCAAAGAGTTTAGATTGAGGTGGCTTGAGAAGAGCATCATTCATTAGCCAACTTATCTATGATTTTGTTTCTTGACTTACAAATATGGGTAGAAATGATCACAAGGATTTTTGTGATGTGGGAGGCAAATTGATGTAGTAGTTTTTCTACTATCTAGTTGTGGGGACCTTAAGAAATGGGCACCATTTAGAATTGTATGGATCATAGTGATGACTAATTTTGATTCTCCTTCTACCATTAGTTTGGTGTAGCATTGAACTTGTGTGATCCTTATTCCTTCTTCCAAAACCTTCAACTTAGCTGAATTATTAATATTGTACCCCATGGGTCCTAAGTGGATGTAGAGGGGAGTTCTAGAGTGATTCATGAATATTTTTCCAAATTCGGGAGGCCCTAGGTTTCCCTTGACCCTCCATCAAAGGAATGTTTTAGAAAATTGTGGGGAGGAGGTTCCCAATTAGAGAGAATAGGATGAGAGCTAAGGAGAGAAGTAGAGGGAGGGGTAGTACTAGGGTTTAGTTTCTAGTATCGCAAAATGAAAGCTTCTTCTCCCAATGGTTTTCAGTCTTGGTCCGATGAAGTTTGTGCTGCAATGTATTTTCAAATGTTACTTTGAATGAGGAGCCAAAGTTGATTTTGAGGAAGGGAATTATTTCTAAATATGTGGTGGCTCATTTCTTTCCAAATACCCCAAAGAAGCAGTCTTGGAAATAGGATCCAAATATTATTTAAAATGAGGTTGTTAAATACTTGTGCTCTCCAGCTTTTTATCATTATAGGGATACTTAGGGAGTAATTCTCTTTATAATTCATACTACTCTCCATTATTTTCCAAATATGGTTGGTATAAGAGTAATCATTGAATAAGTGTTCCAAGTTTTCTATTTCAATGAAGCACATGTGACATATTGAGGGTCCCAAAAAGTTGTACAAGGAGCCAAAGAAATATTAATACTTCTGGTAGTAATTTCCACTTCCAAGTATTTCTCCATATGGAGGCCTTGGGGATATCATTATATGTCACCTCAATGATGTAGGCTTCTCTGGTTGAGAATTTTCTACTTGTTCCATATCCCCATCTATGTTTTTCTACTTGAGTGGAGATTTAGATTCATCGCTCTTATAGTTTCTACCATAATTGAGACTAGATTGCTTCATTGGGTTTAGGATGACAATTTATCTGTTACATCAATTACCTCCAAGAAGAGGAGGAGTGATATAGATTTATGCAAGAACGCAATAAAATACAGAAATAGACATAAACACATATATGCAACGGAAACAATACTTCATTTTATTAATAACACGTGACTGAAATATCCTTACGGACATAATGGAAATAAAAATAGCTAGGGTGTTGGAAGCATATCTTTGAGAAGAGATGTGGCGACTACAGACCTCTGAATTGTGTTAAAATGAGGCTCGAGGGCCTATTTATTATTGAGAAACAATGGAAAACTCCAAACATCCAAAAACCTAACCCTAGGAGATGAAGCGCCAAAACTATGGGCCCAGTTTGGGTAAATTGGTGTTTCAACTTCCCGGGGACGTAACTTTGACATACGATCTTCGTTTTGCATGCTTAATAGCTAGTTAGAAAGATCTATCCGAGGAATAAAAATTTGGATGCAAGAAAAGTATGCTCAATCGCTCTTGGTTTTCCCAAAAAATGTCGTTTAGGGCCTCAAAACAGCTCCAGAAGTTCAGGATCTGAAAAACTATCAAAAATAGTAAGTTTTGCCGAAACTGAAAAATTGAAAGAGACAATGGTGAGGCCCCAAGTGGAATAGGTGGGTGGCCACCAATATCCACCTGGATCATTCCTCCCTCCTTAGGAAGCAATGGTCCCCATTGCGTTGAGATCCTCCATGAGATGAGGCAAATGTTGTTGAACTGGGCATTAGATTTGTCGAATATGTCATGGACCTGTTGGCGGACATGCTGGATGCATTTAGAAAATTTTGTTTCTTTATCAGCCTCAGACAGTGCATGTGTGGATTGTGTATGTGTATTTTCCATAGTTACGACAACATCAGGCGGCGATGCGTTGGGGGTCAGATCAATGGAGTGCTTGTCCTGACAGTGTAGAGGAACCTCTGTGAGTGAGGAGAAAATTTCCTCATATTCCTCCATGACTTTATCCATCTGCTGCAGCCGTGTAGGGGAGCCTTGTTCGAGGTTGTGGCCACAATTTTATTGTTTCCTTGTGAGCGAGTTGTAAGGAAAATGAATTTCCTGGTTTGGGAAACAATCTTATTGCGTTGTTTTGAAGTATTCAAAGAGATGACAAGAGGTGGTACTACCTCTGGTACATTGCACAAGTTATTTTCCAAAGTAATAAATGCATCACGAGGCCTAGACTCATACACAACATGTCACCTCCACAAGTATGGTTGGCCCAATAATACATCAGCTATATCAAGAGGAGCAACATCACACAATACCTCATCCGTGAATGGCTTGATATTGTACGGAAGGCGGCACTGTTGACGGATGCAGATATCTCTCCCTGGGTGAAGCCACCTAATGGTATATGGCTACGGGTGTGCTATGGTCGGTAGGTTGAGCTGCTTCACGACCTCTGCTGAGATGAGGTTCTTTTGGCTTCTGCTATCAACAAAGAATTGCAGTGGAGAACCCTTCACCCACATCTGTGAATGGAAGAGGCACTCCCCCTCCTCTATATCCTCAGGATCCTCCCTCTGGATCTTGGTGGTGGCAACAATCGCACTAGGATCCGCATCAATGATCTGCTTCCCTTTGTCATTTCCTTTGTCTGGTTCTAACTCAGGATCAGAAAATGCATCTGATTCAGGTGCCTTTAGTTTGGCCACCAACAACTATTTGGCCCGACACTCGTTTGTGCTATGAGTGGGGTTGTTATGAAATTCACACCACTTCCCATGTCCTTATTTATTTGTGGTGTTTTTATGAGTCATATCGTTTTGGCCTTGCCCCTTGTTCTTCGGTTCGGGGGCACCTTTCCCTGGATTCGGATTTACAGATCCAACGTCTCACTTTTTCTGCTTAAATTTCTTCTCGATCTTGGCGGCATAGCGATATGTCGTGCCAAGAGATTTAATGTCGAGGAAATCCATTTTCTCCTAAATATGTTTGTGCAGAAAACTGTGGTACTTGAGCACCAAATGTCTCTATAAATCTTTAATACCTAACTTTGTGCGCAAGGTATGGAACAAATTCGTCAGTTCGTGCACATCTTAATCCCTTTGTTGCCACAGCATGGTCCATTGGATGTATTTGTCCTTATAGCTCCCCACGGGGTAATATTGTTCCTTGATGTCATCTTGAAATTAATTCCAAGTGGGTGTGGCCGAGAACAGAGAGGGTTCCCCTTCGTCCTCTTGCTCACGGTAGGTTTCCCACTAGTCTTTGATATGGGGGGCAGCTTTGAGGAGTGCAAAAATAATCTTTTCTCGGTCAGAGAAATCATGGACTGAGAAATACCCTTCCAGCAAATTTAACCATCTATCTATGGTGTCTGCATCTATTTTGTCTTCAAATATAGGAATGTCAAAGTTTACATGTACCTTGAAGGGAGTGGCACCTCTAGAGTGGCTATTAGATGCAGATGCGTCGTATGTGGGCAGTCGTTGAAGGATCTGAGCAAAGTTATCCATCATCGTGTTCCTCTATTTCTCGAGGGCCTCCTCGAGCAATATTTTGATAGGATCTCCTGCTCCCTCGTCTTTCTTTTCTTGCACCATGGGAGCTCGTTGGGGTTTGCAAGGCTGATCTTGCAAGGGTTTAACCAGATCGAGCCCTAACTCCTTATACCTTGATCGCGTTGGGGACATGCAAAGAAAAACAGAGAAAGAGTAGACCGCTCTGATACCATTGATCTGGATTTATGCAGGAATGCAATAAAATACAAAAATAGACATAAACACAGAGATGCAGCAGAAACAATACTTCATTTACTAATAACATATGACTGAAATATGCTTACAGACATTATGGAAATAAAAATAGCTAGGGTGCTGGTAGCATATCTCTAAGAAGAGATGTGGTGGCTACAGACCTCTGAACTATGTTTCAATGAGGCTCGAGGGCCTATTTATTATTGAGAAATAATGGAAAACTCCAAACGTCCAAAAACCTAACACTAGGAGATGAAGCGCCAAATCTATGGGCCCCGTTTGGGTAAATTGGTGTTTCAACTTCCTAGGGACGTAACTTTGACATACGATCTTCGTTTGGCGCACTCAATAGCTCGTTAGAAAGATCTATCCAAGGAATACAAATTCAGATGCAAGAAAGACAAGCTTTCTTGCTCTCTGTTTTCCCAAAAAAAATCGTTTAGGGCCTCAAAACGGATCCGGAAGCTCAGGACCCGAAAAACTGTCAAAAATAGTAAGTTGTGCCAAAACTGAAAAGCTGAAAGAGACAATGGTGGGGCCCTAAGTGGAATAGGTGGGTGGCCACCAATGTCCACCTAGATTAAGGAGTTGTATTTAACCCTTTGAAATTTTGCAAGCCTTATGTCTGCATAGTGATTTTAAGAGTGTTTAAATCATTCTAACCTTGGAGCTTAGGTAATTGCTTCCATGATTCATCCCATAATATAGTTAATTCACCATCTCAGATCTCCCAAAATTAGTGTTGCTGAACAATGTGCATGCCCCTTTTTTCCAATTTCCAAATGGAGGATCCCATTTTTCTGAAGGATTTCTAATGCGACATTGTATCAGGACCTGTTTTTCTTTTTTTCAAAGCCATATGTGCTTCCATAAGTCATGTCCACCTTGTAGAAAACACCACAAAATTTTAACTCCTAAAATTGTGGTTGGGGTTAATGAGTCCCTTAAACCAATCCCTCCTTTCAGTTTGGGTATAAATAGTTCATCCCATGCTACTAAGGATCGTTTTTCATTCGTTTTGGCCCCACCCAAAAGGATCGTTGCAGGCTTCGTATAGAATTGAGGATGGAGGAGGGTACTATAAGAGCAGACATAATATAAATCGAAAGATCTTTCAGAACTAATTGGAGGAGGAAAAATATTCTTGCAATGTTGAGGGATCATAATGTCTAGCTAGCCATCTTACTATTAAATCTGATGAGTTCCACCCAAAGGTTGTGTTTGAGGGAGTTGTCCACTAGTGGAGCTCCTAGATATTTTGAGGGAAACTTGAAAATTTGAAAGCTCAGAGTTATGACTATATGGTTATTCATAGACATTATAGTATTAAAGAAAAAAATGGGATTGCTTTATTAATTTACATACTTGATGCAAGGGAGAAGCCCTCCAATATTTGGGAAAGACCTCAAGCTTCTTAGATTATTTGGATTCCCATACACATGGTATCATGATATAAAATTGATTCTCTATGAATATATGAAGGCCTTTACTATTTTTATCATAGATCACCACTTTGATCACACTACCCAGTCCTTTCGCTACTAAAATGAAGAGGAAAGGGGAGAGGGGGTCCCTTTGATGAATACCTCTAGATACTAAGAAATATTTTACAGGATATCCATAAGGACTATGGAGAATAAGCCTGAGGAAGTGAGATATTTGATCCAAAAAATCCATTCATTATCAAAGCCAAAGGCCTAAAGGATTTGGAGATATGACTAGTTGAGTTTGTCAAAGGCTTTAGAGAGTTCCAATTTTAGAAAAATGCCAAAATTTTTGGATATATTTATAGAATGAATGGTTTGATGATCAATCATAAGTTTTTCCAAGATTTTTCTCCCTTCCACAGTGCTTGTTTTCTTAAGTGAGATAAGATTCAAGAGAAGGGGTTTAAGTCAATTGGCTATAATCTTGGTGATTACTTTGTCTATGAAATTACAAAGGGCTATTGGGTGGAAGTTTATGGGATGTTTGTTACCAGGATTAATCCCTCTTCTGGACAAGAGCGATCTCCCTAGTACTCTAACAAGCAACTAGAAACAAAGTTCCATTTGAATATCTCTTTCTCTAGATTATTTTTATTTTAAGATAATTATAACAGTAAAGTAGAGAGGACATGCTCCTACCTTTAAATCCAAACGTCTGATGTAGCCCTTTGTCCGTCGCTCCAAATTAGTTCTCTAATGATGAGTAGAACCTGCAATCATAGACAGGACAAATAATCAAAGCATCTGCAATATATAATAATAATAAAATACTAATCCAACTTAGTGATCAAAGAATATAATTATTGACATCATTTCCATGAATTCAGAAACAAGACAATAAGAAAAAGATATCCATATGTATTATCATAAATTAGAAAGAGAAATCTTACAACTGGATGCCTTGATGTTGTACATATTCCTCCCAGGGTCTGAGCAATCGTTCTCCTTCAGTTTGATAAGCCTTCCTCTCTAGAAATACCAACATGAAGTCGTGAGCACAAAGGTGTGATCTTCAATGTGTCAACAACAACTCACTAATATAGAAATTATGCACTATATAACTCTCTCTAGCTTAGAAACTATACAAATCAGTCTCTATTCACATTAATATCTAAGGTATATACCCTTGAACTTGAAACTTGAGCTCAATATATAGGGAGATTGAAGTAATTTCAGATCCATTAAGAGAGGGATGGATTCCTCCCATGAAGGGATTTGAGTTCCTTGGACCAAGGGATAAGCTCCATGAGTGGAGGGATAAAGCTTAAACTAGTGCGACTCTAGAGGCTTCTAGTTGGGAGAATATTCGACCAACTAGGCTTCTAGAAGTTACTTTTTATTTTTACTTGATTTTCACGGGGGTGCGTAGGTTTTAGTGGCAAACAAAGTGGCAATCGCTACAACTAATGGAAGGATCATCAACGCATGCATAGGGAAAGGCTAGAAAAACTACACAGGCAATATTTTAAGGGTTTTATAGAGCTTTTCTCCAATTCCAAGACTTGATTCAGGAACATCTGTTTTTTTTTACCTCTAAGGGAACATGATATTGATGGTGATAGACCCATATGAAAAATCAAACGTCATGGTGAAAAAATGAAGTTTAATGGATTTCCCCCTAAATTGCGAAGTCTGAGAGTTTTTCTGAAGAGTGAAGTGCTTTATCATTCTGAGGATTGGATTGGAGACGCCAGTCGAAAACCTCTAAAAACATTCAATGCAAATATATATCATCGCTGAGATAAGAATTCCAATACTCATATCAAAACTAGCTAAAATGTTCTGGTACAGATATTATTTTAGCACTACATCAAAAGTAGACAGAGTATGGGCGCAACCATCTATCATAAGCAGTCTATTATATCATGAATAATAAAACTCCTCGCCGCCTTGATGGTGGAAACTAGATCCAGGGTCTTGATTTCCGCTTCTCGAACTAGTATGAATCTATCCATGCGAATTATTGTGTCGAAGTTGAACATGGTAGAAACCACTTGATTAAGGGTCAATGATGAGAACCATTAACAAGTGTGAGAGAAACCACCAATAATGACAATGGCCCTCAAATCACTTCAGTACAATAGATGAAGTGTGAATGAATGATTTTCAGTCGAAAACTCATAGAATCATTCGATCAAAGGTCAATGATGAAAACCTATCGTCAAAGGTGAGAAACCTATGATTAGGGCATGCAAATCCCAAGGTATTGATAGGATTCTAGATCAACTTTCTAGATAATGTGTTGATGTCGATAGAAAGTGATCTATCGTAGGAAATCCTATGAATCAAAGCCATTAGATCAATTTTTGAAGAAATTTTTTGCAAGTACTGACTCAGGGATGGTCAATGTGAATGGCGACAAATGTTTGCGATGAATGGTAAATTGAACTTTCTCTTGAACATATAACAACACTGTAAATGGCTTGGCAGCATTTGACCTAAATATAATACGCATAAACCAGCTAAATAATTTCAATTTGGTTCGAGTAACTGTCATACAAAGGATTTCCCAACCTAGGTACAGGTGTGACAAAGTGTCATGTTCAAGAGCGACATGCTGCTTTCTAAAACAAGGACGACTATTGGATTATTTTTCTCTCTTTTTCCCCCACCATTATTGGCAAGTACCACTTTACTTTTGTCAAGCTTGAGGAGGATAATTTTTTCTTGTTGTGTAAGCTCATCCTTTGGATGAGTCCATCTTAGTATTAAATTGAACCATAAGAAGGAGTGGTTCGGTCCTGTTGTGATCGATAGGTCCTGTACTGTTTTGTTTTAACGAGTCCAACATAGGAATAACTCAGCATTTTTCAATTTTAGGGAGTCATTAGGAAAACATAAGTAAACTCCATGGTTGTTATTTCTCGTAAATTTAGTCCCTCAAGCCCGAAAAAGGATAAAATAATGTAGGAGAGAACTCTTTTGACCATGATTAGTCAACATATACCTTTTTCATAACTAGTCCAATTCAGTCCAGAAAAGGGGTAAACTTATACTGAATGGACAATTGTTCATTTACTTTAACGAGTTGGAATAGTCAAGTAATTGGCGATATTCTCATGTTTATAGAGTCTGAAAAGGGCTTAAAACAGGACTCCAGGGTTTTGCTTTTTCTTATTTTTATAGAGCCTGAAAAAGTGATAAAAGTGTACTCGATGTCAAAATAATTATTTTCACCAAAATCCTGTATCTTGCACAAAAACTCGAACAATTACGAATATCTTCTCTCAAAAATTAAATATATTTTTATTTGACTTTTTTAAAAGTAAAAATAAATAAAATAATATTATTTTTTTCATTTAAAACTAAAAAAATAAGTTTAAACAAGTCATTTTCACCTTTTGATTTTCAGAATAGAGCAGAGAGAGATTTTTCCCAAAAATTTCTAGAGTTGATATCAGAAGAACCGACCGACCATTTCGAGAACTGTCCACACCAGGTAATCCACATCATCATTGTCTTTGTTTTCATCCATTTCATTTCTAATTTTAAGCTTTCATGGAATTTTTATAGGGAAAATATGTTTTAAAATCCGCCCTCGAGGGTGTGTGGGTTCTCTTGGAGAAAACCGTGCACCTCGACGATTATTTAAAAGAAAAATCGACGGTTCATCGCGGGTTCTACGTATGACGTGTGCGCAAAAATTAATTGTGTAAACACAGGACTTGCGCAAGTGTCATGGGTTTTTGAAAAACATAATTCTCTCCATAAAAATGGTTCAAACTTCCCCCAACTGATTTTTACTGTTTAATTTGTTGATGTGTAGGTCTTTTAATCATGCTGTAATGGCGAGAATGAGAGCATGAACTCATGGACAATGAAACCATGGATGATCCGGAAACTATGCGCTCATTAAAAAATTGTGGCTTATACAATTTTTGGGCGATTCACGGCATGAAAGCACAGGTTGAGCTGATGACCTAGCTCATGAATGCATGGGATGTACAAGATCAATGTTTCATTATCGGAGACCTTCGAATTGTGATTGAGCCTGAGGACATATATTTCCTCACTAGATTGCCTCGTAGAGGGAGGAAACATTTCCTTATTTGGGACTGCATCAGAGGTATTCCACCGATACTTATAAGGCTCAATATTGTAGCCAAGATTTAGAGCTAAAGGATGGTCACATAGATATCAAAACTATTGTGCGACCGGAACTCAAAACTGCGAGCATTCACGATTACCAAAGTTATGCGGGAGTGCGCTCCTCATGTGGCTACCAAAGCACATATGCGAGAATACTTTCGCTGAATGTCTTGAGGAACAATATTCAACCGGAGTGAAGGAGTGTTGAGTGAAGGAGTGTTAGCTAATATGAAGGGCCAACTCACGATAGCCAAGAATGGGTTGAAAAACTCTTTGACATGGTGCCATTCTTATATCTTTTTCTTTAGAGAGGATCCTGACTCTTTGCGCCACAACAAGCTCTGGTATCCCGGAAGTCCTCGTGAACCTTGTATGGTGCATCGGTAGCATCGATGGCTCACTATGGTGGAAAAGGTGTGCAAGTGGTTCATTTTACTCTTCATCATTTATCATGGCTTAGGAATCGCATCTTCACGATTGAATATTTTCCTTATGGATGGATTATAGAGGTGCTCCTAAAAGATCTCTTCCACCAAGGCGCAGTGGGATGAGACAAAGTTAGTGAATCATTTTGAAGTTTTAATCTAATTTTTATTTTATTTTTTATTGTCCAATACCGACAAAATTTTAAATGCGTATGTCGTTCCAACATCCCACTCGCGCATCGTAGCTTTGGATAAAGAGAGGCAAAATCCATAGCAAAATGCCCAAAGGATGCTGTACGATATCCTCGGCAGAGCTAGAGAAAAACCTTGAGAGGTTGACTATTGATATTCCCGAGATGGGAACATATGATATACCTCTTAGGCTCTAGAGTCAAAGACATGTGATCAGTGTCCCAAGCACACTCGCAATATTTCTACTATGAGGGTGGCACATGCCATACTTTTATATCATGATCATCATCATGGATAACTGATGGTCAATGTAGATTGACATTTTGTTTTTTGTATCAGTATCTTTTAGATCATAAGGTGTTTGAACCTAAGATCATAAGCGATGTAATATTTTTTGACACAAACTTATTTAACCTAAGGATGTTACTACCTTCATTCTCTGAGTATCTTGTTCAACATGGATTGAATGTTGTTTTGTTTTACTTTTATAATGTTGTATAGGTCTATTTAAAACTCGATTAGCTAATGCATTAGCGAATGTGTTTAAATTTCTTGAAATGTGTTGATGTTCGATATAATCAAAATGTCTTTCCAAGAGACGAACCTTCAAAAATAATCTCAACAAAGCTAGATTTATGATAGCATAAACTTTGTTTAAATGTAATATAATGAGTTGTGAGTCTAACCTAACGATCAAACGTCGAATACCAAATGTGAAGGCATCAGATAATAACTCAATGATTGTGTTATATTATGCAATATTGTTCGTTGTTTGACCAAGGCATATCCCATGTATAGAGCCTATCTCATCGGTGGGTGAATCGATAACCCAAGCTACAGAAGAAATGTTATGTGTACTATGACAGGCACTGTCAGCAAAACCAATGTAAATTTGAAGAGATGTTGACATCTGCAATATCAAGAGTAATCAAGATAAGAGGCGAAAGTAGTAACAGTTTTAAAACAAAAAAAAACTAATCCTAAGGCACACTTGTCTAATCTAAGGCACATTTTTCTAAAATGTAACTAATGTATGAGGGAGATCTTCAAACGAAAATTCATGCACAATATCTCTTGAGATCAAGACCATTTCTGGGTTTATCTAAAGAGGTGTTGTCATAATCAAATAATTCATAGGCTCCTTTTGCAAGCACGCGCTTAACAATATAGGGATCATGCCACATCGGTTCGAATTTACCAGCGCCTAGCTTGTCGTTATATTGATTGTATACTAAAACTAGGCCACCTTCTGAATGAATGCAAGGGTTAACACTTTGATCGTACTAAGATTTAACACGTTTTTTTCTGAGCTTCGGCAGCTAATGTAGTGGTACGTCAAGTCTCATCTAAATTTTCTAGGTATAGAAAGTGTTTCTCCTATTCATAGGTAGCTAGTAACAACTCAATGGCTAATTTGAGTGATGGTATTTCACATTCAATGGGTAACACAACTTCTAAACCGTAAAAAATTTGAAAAGGAGTGAACTCTGTAGCAGTTTTTGCAGAGGTACGGTATGCCCATAATGCAAAAAAAAACATGGTATGCCAATTAGATTTATGAGTTCCGAAAATCCGTTTAATCATGGTGGTAAAAACCTTGTTGACGGGCTCAACTTGACCATTAGCCTATGGGTAATATGGTGTAGAATTATCATGGCGTAGGCCAAGTTGATCAGAAAGTTTGGTCATCATAATATTTCGAAAATGGCTCCCATGGTCTGTAATGATAGCTTGAGGGACACCGAACCGAGAAATCACATGATTGAATATGAAAGTAGCTATAGTTTTTCCATTAGTTTCTAATGTAGGCATCGCCTCGACCCATTTGGTAAAGTAATCTATGGCGAGAATAATATACCCATGCCCCCAGGCCGAGTGAGGGTTACATGTAATGAAATCGATGCCCCATTTGGCGAAAGGACCAACAACAATGATTGGGTGAAGAGGAGTTAGAAGTGCGCACATATTTCCATCAAAAATCTGGAAATTGTGGCATTTTTTAACCGTGATAATACATTCTTTAAATAAAGACAGCCAAAAATAACCAACACGCAATATATTTTGGGTTGTGGCAAACCCAGACATACATGACCTACACAGGCTCCATAATGGAAATCGTTCAAAACCCTTTTGGCCTCTTCATGAGTTATACAACATCGAAACACAAAATCGGCACCACGATGATAAATATTGTCACCAACAATATTGTATTGCTGGGATTGGTACCAGATTCTCCGTCAATTTGATCGTGAAAGCTCTGGGGGAAAGGTTTGGGTCTGAATATATATAATGATATCTCCATACCAGGGATCTAAAGTACTGATTATAAACAGAGATTCATCAGCGATAGGATTCTCTGCCACCGTTTCAGACTCAGTATTGGGAAAATCACACATAATTTCGGAAAACACTAGTGATTTCTTAGACTTGGATTTCTCGAACTCCAAATCAAACTCTTGCAGGATAACAATCCATTTGGATTATTTTCCCCCGATAATTTTTTTTTTCAATATGTACATCATTGGGTTGAAAATAGATATCATTGTGGTTTTGTGTAACAATATGTAATGACGAAAACATTGGACAGCTTGAACTGTTGCCAAGGACAATTTCTCCACATGTGAATACTTGATTTCCATCGGATTGAGATTCTGACTTAGGTAATAGATCACATGTTCATTGTGAGATTCATCCTCTTGAACCAAAACCATTCCAATCATGGAATCAGATGCAGCTAAGTATAAAAATTAATCCTGGTGGTAATTGGGCAGATGCAACAATGGTGCATGGGTCAACATGTTTTTAAGTGCATCAAAAGATTTATCAGCAATCTCGTCCCAAATAAATGAAACATCTTGTTTCAAAAACCGAGTAAAACATTTTGTTAACTCTGCATATTTCGGGACATACCTACGTAAAAGGTTTTCTTTCCCCTGCAAACTCTAGATTTGGCGAAGAGTTGAAGAGGAGGTAAGTTGATGATAGCCTCAACCTTCGATGGATCAACATGAATTCCCTCTTACTAAAATACGAACATTAGTAATCGTCGTGATTGTACACAAAAAAACACATTTTTGTGGATTCAAACGAATTTTGTAATGCCTACATCTCATAAATATAGCACGTAAGTGGGTAGGATGATATTCTCTGCGTAAATAATGAGCAGCTAAGTCATCCAAGTAAGGTTGTACAATATGTTTGATATCGTGAAACACATAAGACATGGCTCTTTGAAGAGTTGCACCAACATTTTTCAGTCCAAAAGGTAATTTAAAATATGAAAACATGCCCCAAGGACATATAAACGTTGTTTTAGGTTGATCGAAAGGGAGTATGTTGATTTGATTGTAACTAGAAAAACCATCCATAAACGAGAATATTTCGTTTCCAACACAATCATCAACAATTTGATTTCTATAGGATGTAGGATAGTTTTCTTTGGGAAAAGCCTTGTTAATATCCTGATAATTGACACATACTCTAATAGTCCCTTTTTTTTCGTTACAGAAACTATGTTAGATACCCAATCCGTCAAAGGAATAGGATAAATAAATCATTCACGTAATGATTTTTCAACTTTAGCTTTGATTGTTGCAGCTTTCCGCAGATTTATTCGATATAATCTTTGTCTAATAGGTTTAGCATCCGGGTTATGTCTCGATTTCATGAATAACAATCTTAGGATCCATACCTGTCATCTCTTAGTAAGACCAGGCAAAAATTTCTTGGAGTTCTTGAAATAGGGCTTTGTAAGTTTTAATCTCTTTAATCGAACAAGAAGCACCTATATGAATGTTCTCAATTATTATAGGTTTATTTGATATGTCAATAGGAATTGTTGTAGAAATATTTCCCAAATTTGTTTCAGAATCTGAACTTGTAATTGATGTGGGATTTTGAGTTTCCTTGACATAATCAATCGTAAATATGGTAGAAAAATCATTTTCAAGTTTATCAAGGTCAGGAAAAAAATAATATCGATGATGTACATCGCCCCATGGAAATTCATCTAATGAAAAGATTTCTTGAATGTTTTCATCAGTTGCAAATACATGTTGAAAGGGATCCAGAAACGATGTCAAAGTTGAGCTTGATATAGAAGATGATTCTTCACTAACCACATTCATTTGATCAATAGAAGTTGATGGGGTGTCATAATATGATTTTACTGCTACATATGACGATTCAAAATGACTTAAAGGCATCTCGCCATTATAAGAGTCCAATTATGATTCTAAAGGCGCAGTCAATGTGTCATCAAATGGCATTGTCCTTGATGTGATCCTATTGATATTGGAAATATTTCATGGTGCGTTGGGAGAGGGTATAGCGAAAGTTCCCATGAGAGCGGGATCCTTCATTAGCCCTACACCAACATCTTCATATGGGATAACCAATTTTCCAACATGCTGGATACTATCGTAGAAGTAGGGTCTGAAGAAAAGTAAGACAATTGATCGATTTTAAAAATATTTCCTTTGTGAGGAAACATTATCATCCGAAAGACTGATGAAACAACATCAGTCATTGTGTAATACCAAATACGACCCAGAAGAAGGTTTTAATCAGGAGGGGCATCAAAAACTTCCACCTCTAGGTTTATGGTTTTTGCTTCTACTTCTATAGGCAGATCTTGAAGTATTCCATATGGATGAAATCCTCTTCCATCAAAGGATTTAAGGATAGTCGGTGATTGGTTGAGTGTTGCAGAACCAAGGGTTTTCCAACAGTTTAAATATATTATACATGTAGATGGCCCTCACCAATTACAATACTAAAAACTCGTCTTGATTTGACTAATACTGGAATTTGAAAAGCCATTTGATGTGAGAGTATAGGTACAAAATTTTCGAGATCAAAGACCAATAGATTCGAGTCTTGCGGATCAATAGCTCTGATGGATGATAATAGTAATTTCCTTTGTATTAGACAGGATTGTAGCACTTCTAGGGCTGACATTTCTAAAGGGAATATGGCCAAATCTTCAACAATGCTGTAATTCTGAGCGGCTCTCGCATGTGGATTGAAAGATTGTTTTCGAAGTACAGATTTAGTAGGTGGTTTAATCACTAAATCAGGGTTAGGTTTCTTGATTTGTAATGGTTCGGAAAC
Source organism: Pinus albicaulis (assembly GCA_034641835.2). Taxonomy (NCBI): domain Eukaryota; kingdom Viridiplantae; phylum Streptophyta; class Pinopsida; order Pinales; family Pinaceae; genus Pinus; species Pinus albicaulis. The sequence goes on from JAXQQM020062972.1 coordinate 22,636, forward strand.
TGAAGGAGTTTTTGCTAGTGTTTGACTAGATGATTTAGTCTTTTTACCAGTTACAGGACTCTTAGATCCATAGTCTTGAGATCATGTCGCAACCATGACCTGAGACATCATTAAAATATATGCCGATGAATTGGAAGAAGATCTGGTCATTTTACTATCTTGAGATGGAAAAGGATCTTTCAAGATAGCAGGTGTGGGTGAACCTTTGACAAATTTGGATACCTCGGCCTGATGTGGACACTATTTGGTATAGTGATCCTCGCCGCAGATAAGACAAGGATAACGAGGTTTTCGCTTTTCATCAGATGGTTCAGTTTTTTCTGTTTTCTCTTTAGGAGATGTGTTTTGTTTATTTTTTATTCTTCCCTTTCTTCTTATTACCGGATTTAGCTTTAGTCGTGGATGAGTCCACAATGTGAATTTTGGGAGAAGTTTCAAGGGAATAATCTCCTTTAGGTGAATCTGGTAGAGTTATAATGGCAGAAGTAGATTTAGATGACCTCTTCTTACTCTTTGTAGTATTAAATGTACCAATTACACCGTCTACAGAATGAGAACCAGAAGGAGTTGCAGTAATTTTACCCAGGCATGGTAAATCAAGAATTGTTTCTTATAGATTACCAGATTATGTGTATACAAGGTCTAAGTATTGTGCTTGAGCTATGACCTTTTCTTATATAACAACACCTCCCTTAGCTACGTCCTCAATGATCTTTGGAAGTAATGATTTAATGAAACATTCTGCCAAAATTTTATCCGGAATGAAAACCTTCACTAAACGTCATCTACATCACCATTCATGTATGTGATCTGAAATGTATGTAGACATACTTTGTTTTAATGAAGTTAAAAAATTTCGTGCCATTGTCGTACAGACTGGAAACTGGAAGTGAGTTAGGAAATCTATTGCTAAAGCATTGAAATTATTGAAAGAGCCACGTGGTAACTCGATATACCACTTTGCAGCTAATCCTATCAATGTTATCTGAAAAGGTCTCAATCAAATGGAATCATCGATTAAGGAGTTAGATGTGCACCAAAGATGATAAGTCATTACATGATTTGAGCGCTCTTCTCCTGATTTTCCTTAAAACTTAGGCATATCACTGGGAAACTTAATCGTTACTGATACCAATGGAGTGTAAAACTCCTAAACTTGATAATTATATATTATTATTGATGAAGATGAAAGATGATTACGATGGGGAATCACCGAGGCTTTAAATATAGCCTCATGGTGTCCCTTGGTGAAGAGGCATGATCTTTGATCATGCCCTTTCACTTAATAAAACCTAATATAACTATATCTAACTAATAATTAATAAAATATACATAACATTGCCCCTCTCTTAAGATGCTTTGTCCTCAAAGCATACGTAATGAAGGACATCGTTGACGAATGTTTGGTTTTCTCGAGCGACGGGCTCTTGCTTCCCACATTTTAAAAAAATCATGGAGCATCTTCTCGAGCTCAATCTGTTGGTGATGTGGATAGCTACAAGATTTGATATTGACAGGGTCGGGTCCTTCCTTGACTTCTATTGGATGTTTGATTTTCCTATCGGGAGGCACTTTTATGGGTAGATCCTGGAATACTTTTTCGTGTGTCCGAACTAATCCTTGTTCTTCTGGTGACTTTTCATGGCTCCCTTTTGAAGATAACATTTCTAACTGATGACATTGTACCGTAGATGTTGGCGCTCCTGTTTGAATCATCTTTGTCACCAGAGAGGAAGATACGACTTGATCTTCTAGGGCTTGGAATCCATACAACCTGTGTTTCTGCCCTTTCCACTTAAAACTTATAAACTGCTTCTGATGGTTGGCAGAATAAGTACCTAAAGTTTGTAGCCATTGAATTCCTAAGACCACATCTACTCCTCGTAATGGAACGGTGTAGAATGGAGATTCTAAATGAAAATTTTTTATCTGTAGTTTGACCTTATGGCATTTCCCTACTTGCTCAATCTTCTTACCATCAGCCACCATTACCTTCATATTAGGCATGGGGAAGGTAAAGATGTTAAGTCTTTTTGCCATGGTTGAATCTAGAAAATTGTGGGTACTGCCAGTGTCGACGAGAACCATTATGTTGTTGTTCTTGATATGTCCTCTTAACCTTAGGGTTTGAGGTTGTGATATGCCTGTCATAGCTGAAAATGACACTTGCGGAATAGTTTCGCCATCCACTTCTGGAGAGAACTCTAAGTTGTCTTCTAATCCTTCTATATATGAATCATTATTGTTAGCGTCATTAGTTGCTTCACAATTGTATAGATTTTTCACTTTTCCATTAGCACATCTGTGCTTAGGGTCCCAATTTTCACCGCAACGCTTGCACTTGCCCTCTCTCATTCTTTGTTTTTCCACATTAGATTTTTCTTCTTCACGAACATGGGGTGGGACATATTTTGTGTCATCTATATATTCAGTTGGAGGAAATATTTGTCTCGAATATACTTTTTCTGTTTTTGATAACCTCTCAAATTTCTTTTCGGCAGCTTTTGCTTTTTGCCTTGCTACTTCTACTGATGTAATTTCATGAAGTTCGAGCTCTTCTTGTATATGGATTTTAAGTCCTGAGATGAAACACTGGATTAGACGAGATTCTGACAATCCCGGTACTCGTGTTGCCAAGGTCTCCCATTCTTGAGTGTACTCGTCCACATCTCCTTTTTGGCGTAATTTGATAAACGTTGAAAAAAACTTTTCTTCTTTTATGCCTTGAAACCTTTTGAAGAATGCATCCTTAAATTTCCTCCAACCGATAGCAAGCGTCGTCTTTTTCCACCACATATACCAATTATATGCTTCTCCTTCCATTTTCATGGAAGCATGCTTAATTTTTTCGTCATCACTAGTAATGTCATAAATCTCAAAATATTCTTCCGCTTTATGAAGCCATGCAACGCTATTTTTTTCATTACCATCAAACTTGGGTAGCTCGATTTTGGCTTTTCGCTGATATGCTAATGGTGGAACAAGAAGGGGATATTGATTAGCAAATGCATTCCAAAGCTGCTTATTTTGAAAATCTGCATTACTATCTTCTTGATGATGTGGGGAATTGGTCTTTTCCTGATACTCTTCTGAGTTCCCTGAATTTGCGGAATTGTTTTGTTGATTTTGTTCCATATTAGGAAATATTGGGGATTGTGTCTGACTTAACTTATCTATCTTATCATTTAGCTTATTGAAGAGTTCTGTCATCTTGTTCATTGCTTCGTTATGCTTTTCTATGGCCTCGTGATGATTTAGCCACATTTGTCTTTCTATTCGATTTGTCGTATCATGAACCTTTTTGATGTCGTTGGAGTGTCCTGCAACTGTACCTTCAAGATCGATTAATCTTTTTCTGAATTCTTCAGAATTATTATTGATCTGTTTCTCGAGATCCACCAATTTCTTCTGGAATTCGGCCATCGACATTGATGAAGACATTGAACGTGTATGAGGTGGGGAATATTTTTCTGCCAGTTTTTCCCTCTTTTTTTTTTAAAATTAATTAATTAATTAATATTTAATTAATTAATTAAATTAATTTTTTTTGAAATAATAATAATAATTTCTATTATTATTATTATATATATATTTTAAATAATAATAATAATAATAATTATTATTATTATTTTATTATTTGAATTATATATATATATATATATATATATGGGGAAAAAGATTGTAAACCTTGAAAAGTCACATTGTTTATTAAAAGTCACTTTGTTTTGAAAAGGCACGTTGTTTTGAAAAGGGGAAAATGGGTTTTAATACCATGGGCAATTACCATGGGCCCAAAAACCATGAGCTTGTAAACCACGAGCAATTACTCTTCCTTTTTAATTTTACTTTGTCTTTACATGTACGTATCTCTTTATATATATATATATCTCTTTTTACTTTTTCTTTTCTTTTTCTTTTGGAACTATTTTATTTTAAATATATATATATATATATATATATATATATTTATATTTTTTTTTTCTTTTAATTTATTTCCCCCTTTGTGTTAACTTTCCTTCTCTCTTTATTTTATTAATATATATATATATATATATATATTATATATATATTTCTTCCTTCTTTTTTTTTTTAAAACAAATGTTGTTGCCCACAAGCACTTGGTTTTTAAAAAATCTGCAATTCTGGAATTTTCTTGTAATTCCTTAATTAGGTGATCTGAGATCCGGCGATAGCTCACGTACCAATGGAGTGTAAAAACTATGGTAAACTTTAATAAGTATATATTATTATTGATAAAAGATGAGATATGATTATAATTGGGAATCCATAGGAGCTTTAAATATAGCCTCATGGTGTCCCTTGGTGAAGAGGCATGATCTTTGATCATGCCATTTCCACTAATAAAACCTAAGATAACTATATCTAACTAATAATTAATAAAATATACATAACAGGCTAAATGAAGAATAATAAATTGGATCATTCTTGAGGTGAGACAAATCTGGTAAGTCTAAAGTTGCAATGAATGGTAATCGATGATCAGGGTCATGTTGCATAAACTGATAACCTTAAGGAACAATACCAATACCCGAAGGAGGATATCCAAGATAACCTGGAATAGCTTGAGAAGATGGGATTAGTATACCTCTGAGGTATCCAGGGTTAGCCATACCAAACTGAGGTTGAGCTGGTATTTGATATGTATAACCAGGGTATGGTTGATTCTGGTAGACTGGATTTTGTCTCGTTTGTCCATATTGAAATTTCCCTTGAAATGGTTGACTCTGCACAAACTGACCTATAAAAGGTTGGCTTGTTTGAACTGTAGTTGCACTAGGTTGTCCTACATAAGTTTGAATAGTAGACTAAACTGCAGGTCCAGTTTAATGAGCAATAACTTGAGGGATTTCCTATGTAACAGTTGATGCAATTGTTTGAAGGGTTGTAGCAACAGGGGTTTGAGAAACTCCAGGGATAGGTGTACTTTGTTTTTGAACAGAAGTTTGTACAATAGATTGGGTAGGAGTACTTGGAGTACTCAGACTAGCTTGCTAACTACTAGGTACAGCTACCTGAGGGGTAATCTGGAGTGCAGTCTGTATAGGATGTTGGACTTGGGTATAACCAAATTTTCCAATTGGTTGAGCAAGTTGATTATAAGGTACTTGTAAAGTAGGTTGCAAAGATTTTTTATTCAAAAATGGATTCCACACAGTATTAAAGCCTCTGTAAGGAGCTCGCATTAAAGGTTTCGATGCATAAGGTTGACCATAACTAGTTTGAGGTATTACAACATAAGTTTGATCATTTCCTAGATAAATTCCAGTAAAAGGTTGACCTCCTTGAAAGGATAGTTTCTCTTGATAAAATTGTTTCCCTTGAAGAGGTTTTTGTCCTTGAAGAGGCTGTCGCCCTGGAATATGGTACTGCCCTTGAATAGGATGTGGCCCTGGAATAGGGTACTGCCCTTGAAGAGGTTATCCTTGAGGAGTATACTACCCCCCCAGACGGTAAATTTCCACCTTGAGAACTAGTTTGAGGAATATTTCTGGACATCATATAGACTTTTTCCATTGTCAAAGATTCGGTGGTAGCACTACAAGGAAAAAATCATCTAGCGGATGTTTTTGAGGAACCCCTTATAAAAATAGCCTAGACATTCGTTTGTAGTAGAGATTACTAGAGGAGGTTGTCAAGTGGAGGTTTTTGCAGATGTTTTTTTCTGATGTGTTTCTCATCCTAAACCGCACCAGTGTATTCCACTAGAGAAAGCACCGGTGCGTACAAAAAATTGGCACACCGAAACACCGTGCGCTCTGTACAAACCTGCCCGGTGCATCTCATTATTGTAGTGCATCGGTGCTCTACAAAGATTCAACACTAGTGCGTTCTAAAAGCCCATGCCAAAACTGAAACAACCCGATGTGGTTAGAAGAAACCGCCCGATGTGCCTCGAAAACCCGCGCACCAAAACAAGGTTAAATATAAAAAAAAATACGGCCAAAAATCCGCATTTTTCGCTTTTCAGTGCTCCAGAGCTCTCAAGAACCAGAGAAAATTTACCTTGTGTGAGGCACCCTACCATCGGTGCTCCCATTACACACACTGTTGATGTCCATTGCCCACCATCTCTATTTCGAATTTTGCAAAATGGTGGGAAAATTTAGTTTTGAAAATTCTACAGCCAAATGTACAGGTATTTTACTTGTTTTTCCATAATTAATCCTTTTAGTGGTATTTTACTTGTTTTTCCATAATTAATCCTGTTCAGCTCGCACTGGAGCGATGTGTTGCCTATAAGTTTACTGGTCACACCGTGACTGGTGCTAATGGTATCTGCACCAGTTCTGGGGCGGTACTGAAATGACTCACCGTGATTTTTTAAAATTAAAAAAAAAATGCGGTGTGGTCGGTTACTCGGTCGCACCGTTGACCATGTCGAATTGCGAGAATGCAGTGCGTTGACGGAAATATGTGCCCTAGGGCGGGTATTTTTTTCAATGCACCGCCCTCCCGAACTGTACATATTCAATGGTGCGGTCATCTAAACAACTGCATCGTTGACTATGTAGTGATGTCAAGAGGGCAATGCGCTTCCTAAACTATACGCCCTGGAGCGCATAGTTTGGTCAGCGCACTGCCCTCCCGACACTGGTACATAGTCAACGGTGTGGTCGGTTATACCAAGGCACCATTGACCATGTAAAAATGCCAAGAGGGTGGTGCGCTGAAAATTTCCAAGTGCACTGCCTCCGGTGCGCAACAAAAACAGATGCACCATTACCGGTGCATGCCTTTTTTTGTGGCACACCGACTGTTTTGTTTTTTCAAAAAAAATTATATATATATTCCTCAATACATGTCTCATTTAATAAAAAATTGTATTTAATATGTCAATCATTCAATAACGTCAAAGGAGAGAAGAGAGGGAACATCAGCAACAACAGGCGGACCAGTATAACGTGTTTCGCCTGTGGGAGACACGAGAGAGGGACAAAGATATGTACCCTCACCCTATTACAACAACCACCTAGGCGCTCCTAAGGGAGATAAGCCTCCTCAAGTTCTATGAGGAGGCTACATCCCTAAAGGGCCATGGTGAGTTTTTGCGATAGCTTATCCATAGGTGGAATGGCCACCGACAGGCTTTCTGGGTTGGTCCTAACCAGTGGTACACGCCCACTGAGGAGGAAATCTATTTCATTACTGGCCTATCGAGGAGAGGGGTGGATTTTCCCTCATTCCCAGAGGTCCCCATTGGCTATGCAACAGGAATTCAGTTGGTGTACTCCCAGATATACACTAGTGTGGATATACTATCTCCTGCAGATTTTCAGGTCTCCGGTGGTCCAATTACGTATCGCTTCATTTGGTGCAGAGGAGGTGAGGTGCCTCTCACTACTGATTTCAACCATTTCACACCATACCAGCGAAGGGAAATGCATTAGTTTCCCACTTCTATTTTATTTTGATTCTTTATTACAGATGTCATGACTTGTGAGGCGGTCTGCCATTTTTTTTCGACAGTTCTATACAGCTTTAGATAGATGTCGTGCTTAGGCACAAGGGAGGGTGAACTTCCCTTTTGCTTTAGAGATATTTTGTTCATTTTTTTAGAGGTTTACAGAGATGAGGCCTAATTTTGTTTGATAGCCTCGTAGGCTGATGGTGCATGTACAGATGCAGATGTGGGGATAGATGATACCCAAGAGGGGCGAGTCAAAGCTTTTTGCGAGAATATCACATGATGCACTGGAGTTGCTAGCCAGTGTTGATGAGCATCCCTCCATTCTCGTCCCCTATCTGTATGTTGGTTTTGAATTTGTGAGGGTGTGACAACATCCTCTTCACAGATGATGAGTCATCGAATGATAGAGGTAATATTATTGTTCTCTTTAGATTTATTCTAACATGTTATTTAACTTGTTTTTATTAAACTGTTTAATGAAATTGTTTAATTACTGTTGTGTACTTATATATATTTTGTAGACATTGGGTCATTTGATGTTGATGAGATGCCACTGCCACCAAATGATCCAGGTGCAGATCCTGATGACGATCAGGAGATGGCAGATGTCGAGGATCAGGCTGGTGCAGACAGACCTGGTCCTCATGTTGCGTAGGTACTGGTTGGTGTGAAGTGTAGGCCTGACACTAGATTTGAGATGGAGTTTGGTGACCAACTGCGCGCTTGGACTATTTGTGGAGGTGGGAGTCGGGCTCGCCACTATGAGAGAGATACGAGGGGGCCAATGCTAGGGTGGTAGAGATGTGGAGAGGCATGCAGGGTGACATGTTGACACGATGTCATCTCTGTGATGAGCTACTAGCGTAGTGACGTGGTTGAGGAGGGCCCTTCAACGTAGGCGTGGTCGAGACGCGGTACATCGACAATCAAGAAGTAACGCATCATCATGCAATGATCACGATCGAGGTAGTAGAAGTCATCATTCACCTTGCGCCACAAATGAGAAGCTGCCGGCATCGATCGGCGGTTGTGATCATGAACGGTGGACCATCACGGTGAGTCAACCTTCTCGGCTTGCGGCATCCGAGTTCACAATCATGAGCAAGCTAGACCATCCACGTCAAGTCATCATGATCAACAACCTGCAACATTCAGTAGTACTCATGATCATGAGTAGGCCAGACCATCCATGTCGAGTCATCACGAGCAGCCGATAGTTGATCATGATTAGCATGAGGCACCACTAGATCAGCAGGCACGTGATGATCAACATCTATCTGAGCTTGTCGAGGCTACACCATTGACTAAGCATACCTCGACTAGTACTACTATTTATGATGTACCACCAACTGATATTTGACATTTATATTACAGTTGTATATTTTTGACATTATATATATATATATATATATATATATATATATATGGTATGTATTTTTATGTTCATGTTGTAGTTGTACTTAATTTATGTGTTGGTGATCATCATGATGTGTATATTGTTAGGTCATTAGATATGTAATGTTCATTTAATGTTCGGCTTGCAGATAGATGGTGTATGTGATAGCAGTTATTTGACATGAGATGTATATTTGATGTTTTGTATTGTGATGATGTTATACAATGCTTGTGTTTTGTTAGATGATCATGATCACGATGATTAGATGATGTTAGCGAATTTGAATGTGTTTTTTAGTTGAATATGATGTTTGTATGATGGTTATCATGATCATGATGTTTATTTTTAATATTAAATCTTGATATTTATTAAAGATTATGTCGTGATTCTAATTGAAATTTTAATTTTAATTGTATGTAAAATTGTAAAATTGTAATTGTATTTGTAATTTTAATTTTAATTGTAATTGTATATAAAATATTTATAAAATTTTAATTGTAATTGTAATATTTAATTTATTGTGAAATGATTGTAATTGCAATTGTATATATGTAAAATTGTAAAATTGTAATTCTAATTCTAATTGTATGTAAAATTCCAAAATTGTAATTGTAATTGTGATCTTAATTTTAATTGTAATTGTATGTGAAATTGTAAAATTCTAATTCTAATTCTAATTCTAATTGTAAGTAAAATATTTGTAAAATTTTAATTGTATTAATGTGAAAATGATTGTAATTGTAAAATTTTAATTTTAATTGTAATTGTATGTAAAATTCTAGAATTATAATTGTAAATATTGTAATTTTAATTTTAATTGTAATTGTATGTGAAATTGTAAAATTGTAATTCTAATTCTATGTAAAATATTTGTAAAATTTTAATTGTATTAATCTGAAATGGTTGTAATTGTAAAATTGTAATTGTGTGTAAAATTCTAAAATTGTAATTGTAATGGTATATATATATAATTGTAAAAATTGTAATTGTAATTGTAAATGTTATGTAAAATTCTAAAATTGTAATTGTAATTGTATGTAATATTCTAAAATTTTAATTGTAATTGTAATTTTAATTTTAATTGAATTGTATGTGAAATTGTAAAATTGTAAAATTCTAATTATAATTCTAATTGTATGTAAAATATTTGTTAAAATTTTAATTGTATTAATGTGAAATGATTGTAATTGTAAAATTGTAATTGCATGTAAAATTCTAAAATTGTAATTGTATGTGAAATTGTAAAATTGTAATTCTAATTCTAATTCTAATTCTAATTGTATGTAAAATATTTGCAAAATTTTAATTGTATTAATGTAAAAATTTTAATTATATTAATGTGAAATGATTTTATTAAAAAATTTAAATTTGTAAATTTGTAAAATTGTAAATAATTGTAAAATAATAAATCTAGAATAATATGAATTTTTTTAACATAATAAAGTTCAGAAAATAATGCAAATAAATTCATGTACTTTAGAATTATCATTATTTTATTATGATCTTACATACCAAAAAAAATAACTTTATACAGTACGCCATTGTTTTTGAGATGAACATAATTGCAAATTATCAAGTGAAATATTAATTTTAACATTGACACAATGCAAATTACCAATTAATTTAAAATGCATATTATAATGTTTCGAAAAAAAGAGTCTTATAAGTTATAAGGTAATTAAGTCCTCTTCTTTATAAAAACCCATCTTAAAAAGTATAAATGATGAAATAACACATGTACAATATCACTCTCGATTCTCATGATCACCCTCATTATCTTCCAGCTCACTTGGCATGATAACATTATTGTTCTCAAAAATATGTTTTGATATAGGGTCATTTCTCAATACGAACCACCAATCCCTATCCAACACATCTGGGTAAAAAAACACCTAGTTGCAGTGTTTGGAGAAAACATAGGGCTCCTTAGCTTCATCCCACATCTTTCTAGAGTTGATACATATCGGCCTACTATCACGATATTCCTTTACATTATTCCGATCAAAGGTGTCCCACCACTTGCACCTAAAAATAACACATTGGAAAGAAGAGAAATCCACTTCAATGATCTCTTGTATCTTTTCGACGTAACCTAACGTCACTCGTACTAGGTTTTGATCACAGTGGCTATATCGACTAAATTGATCGAACTCGACTTCCACTCCACAGTCTTGTGTCATGTGTCCATCATCAGAATTTTCTGTGCGAAAATGGTGTCCATATGCCCACATAAATGGGAACAAATGCACCTATAAAAAAGTTAAAAAATCATAGTGTCGTGTGTCTTATAATAACCCAATAGTTAAAATATGAAATATATATGTAATTACATTTGAAAGGTGCATTATCAAGTTTCAAATGTACATATAAATTAAATAGATTATTACCGAGTTGGTGCACCCATTCCCTACGTTTAGCGCATCCTCTTCAGCATGCGGGTAACGACCGGTTGCACCGTATTTCTATCTGACTTGGTCAGCAACCCAACTGTTGGAGCATATTTTTGGCATATTTTATTTTAAATGATCAGGATAAGGCACACTTCTACCATTCAACTGTCTAAATTATTTCTTGTCACTATCCCATTTCATCCTCTTTTGTTCATACAATGCGACCCACTATTCTATCACTTCGGAATTGTAAAAAACGAATTTATTGATTGCTTCAATTTCTCCATTCGTTTGGAGCAGCTCCCCTTCTCTTTTGTCTTCATCCCTTTCATCATCCCAAATCACCACACCTAGTTTATTGTATATATGCTTGATGTACTCACTGGCATAATAGAAAGACTCATATGATATGTACCCCTATGACATAGACCCCTCGGGTTTTTCCATTTCTCGAACAAAACCTTTCAATTTCTTCATGTATCTCTCTAAGAAGAACATCCAAAGACAAGAAACTACCCCAACTAATTCAACCTCCTATACTAGGTGGATTAGAAGATGAACCTGCAAGTCCATGAAACTCGTCACCAGTTCCTTATCAAACATACAAACAATCGCAACTATCTCTTGACACCACCCTAGAATGCTAGCCACATGAATCTCCTTTGACGTGATCCAACATACAAATGCAGATAATTTAGACATGGCACGTCCTAGGTCTTAGGGGAATTCATATTTCACACACCCATGCATGAAAAAAGGATAATGACACTGCAAAGTTATAAACACGTGCAATAATATACAAAATTAGTTATGTTTTATGATCTTTGCATGGGATAAAATTTATTCATATAACAAATAATAAAATCATGCTTTTGGCATTATACGTACTCTTAGAAGATTCGAATGGTCATGCGATTTCAATCCCGACATATGGTCATCCACGGTGAATCAGCGTCATAGTGAAGACCTATATGAAGATGGCACCCTCACACCCATTATAACTTCCTTTGCCAAAGAAAGATCATATTTTTTTTAAATCCATGGCACATCACCTTCTTTGAAATACCATGAATTAGAGGGCCAATTCCTACCTCTGATCCTGTACTTTCTAATCATCTTGGAAAATGTTTCTTTTTAGTTTTTGAAGTAATAATATCTTTCCTAACAGCCAATGTGTCACTTTGTTTCGATGATGTGTGCCTCCATAAAAAAGATGAAACATTTTTAAATATATGCATGGGATCTAATAAGTGGGTAATCTTAAAATGCTCCCAATATGGGAGGTTATAAAATATATATTTCATTTTCATCCCAATGGAAAATTTCTCAACATAGGTATCAAAGAATTCTAGATCATTGAACATAGGCTCCCCATTTGAATCGAACATTTCTATGAACTCCTTCTCCTTCTCTCTCTCATATGCTCTAATCCATTCAGCTGGTGTCGTTATTGCTAGTCTTTAGGTTCTCTCTCATTTACCATTGAAAGAGGATGTTGCTTTTCTGTAAGGGTGTTCTTCTGGGAGGAATACCCTGGGGCGGTCATACACTGACTTTTGTAGGCCGTTGGACCATCTAGCTTTCAGAGAAGGTCCACAACATTTACATCCAAAATACCATTTTGTTACAAGACCTTCCATATTATTGTATACAATTTATATGCATGGCATGTTAAATAATATCATGAAGATCAGAAGAATTACAACAAATTAAATAAATAATATGAGAAAGAATATTGTTACGTATATAAACAAATCAATAAATATGTAATTTACCAGAGAAAACTCCTAAGCCTGGATAATTATGTGTCATGTAAGCACATATTCCATACAACATAAAACTCCTCTCTGCTGCGATGGGTCTTGATACATCGTATACATTTATCCCATCCCATAATTCCTTCAATTCATCTACCAGTGGTTGTAAGTAGTCATCCATATTCTTCACTTATCTTCTACCAGGGACAATGAGAGCCAACATAAGATGTTCATTCTTCTTGGACAACCATGGGGGGATATTTTTATCGATCACTACTATAGGCCAAATAGAATAGTTGGTGTTCTAGAGAGAATATGGGTTGATGCCTTCCATGGCTATGCTGAGTCGTAGACTTCGTACTTCATCCTTGAATTTTTCGTTCCATGTATCCTCTATATGCTTCATGACTATTGAATCAGTTGGGATTCACATAAGTCCTAACTCACTTCTGTGTGAGGGATGCCATCCTTGCAACATAGCTAATTCTTTGCAATGAAAAAGCCTTTGAATCCTTTGGATTATAGGTGTGTGCCTCAATATCTTAAAAGGGGGACCACGTGATTTACCCTTCTTTTTTGATTTATCATACCTATCATGCCCACATTTCGGACATATCTCTTTGTCTGCATATTCTCCTCTATATAGAATACAATCATTTGGACATGCATGATATGATATGTACCCAACACCGAACATTTTCAACAATTTCTTTGCCTCTTCGCAACTACCGGGCAAGACATTATCTCTCGGAAGAACCTTATCTTTGAATAACCTGTAATTGGTGATCATGGAAAATATTAAATGTACACTAATTTCGATATAATTATTAACATTCATAAAATTGACTATTTGTAATGTTCATTGTGTGATTATATTTCTCAAAATTATATAAGGGAGGACTTTATGGTAACTTACCTCAAAATTTCCGAGAAACATGCATTCAAAATGTAAAACTTTTCTTTCAAGTTGTACAGCAACATCATTGTTCCCAATTGGGTAGACTTTGACTGACTTCTAGGTTCAAAGAGAGGGGTGGTGGAAGCAAATTTAAGGCTTTCGAAAAAGGTGTCAGCGATATGAGCATCATCCCCTAGCTGATCATCGTTTTGGAATACATCTAACAACATTATCTCCATGGAAGTTGTATCACTTAATTAATCATCCATACCAACCTCTATTTGATTGCCTCCATTGCCAACTATTGAAGAACTAATATTGTTGTAGTCGTTCCTAATTGGTGAATCTGGACATAGTGGGAATTAAATCGGTGGTTAATTCAACCATTCTTGGTATCATTCCTCTCCTATTTTTTCTATTAATTCAACCTTCTCTCGATTCGACATTGTCATCGGGTGCAACGGAAGATGGTAAGTATGTCGTTCATCATCACTAGAATCCTAATAATTTCAAAAAATATATTTGAACATGATTAGTACAAAATATATGATATCAATTAGTAAGAACATTGACAATGCATGATTAATTGGTTTGACGTTGAAATAATTACATTAATATACCAAACAATTATTATTACCATCATTGTCCTGGGATTGTGGCTAGAAGATGCAATATTGTTACAATTGGCAGGGTGAAGTGGCTATCCATTTTCATCTACCGAATGCGCCTTGTGGTATGATGCTCCTGATAAGAGCTTCCGACATTTTGGATCTGTTTGAATATTTTTTGCATCTGAACTCGATTATGAATCTGCATGAACCTGCAAATTTGTATACATTATAAATTTTATTAAGCTGATTGACTTTGAGAAATATTATAGGATGAGGTGTATTTTGAAGAATTGTCCATTCGATCTAATTATGATATTTTCTCCCTGCATTTGAGCAAAATCAACAATAAATTTTGGTGTACACACCTAAAAGTAATTTCGGTGCCTTAAAAATGGACTTATTGTTATCAGTGCTAATGTACAGATAACCGCACTGGTGTGTTTTAGTTACTGTGCATCGGTGCCATGTTATTAACTGACACACTGGTGCGGTGTTATTAATTGACGCACCAGTGATGAATAGCCGCAAATAAAAAAAACGCAACTTTATTTCTTTTAAGTGAAAAAAAAAAAGCGGTAAATTGAAAAATGGGCAACAAAATATTTTCGAAAATCTAATTTCATAAAAAAATTCTTCAAATACTAAACACTTTTCATTATTTCACTATTTTTGCAAAAACATTCAGCCAAAGATTTGCATGAGACATACATGTTGCAATAGAGCATGAGAGCATTGTGGAGCAGCGAAATACTTACGAACAGAACTATTCAGACAATCAAAATTCCAAACCTCTGGTGATTTAAACCTTGTAGCATAGAATTTCAAAAAATCTCGTGATTAAATTTTATTTTATTTTTTTACATTTTCTGCAGTATTTTTTACGCAGTAAGTAGAAAAATTAAATTTACTGTTCATTTTCAAAAAACAAAAAAAAATCCATTTTACCCTAAACCCTTCATTCTTTTTGTTTATGCCCTTACTTCTTCCTGTTTTTGTGATTTCAGAATTAGGGCTTTTCATTTTAGATTTATGGGGTTGAATTGCTATACATATAGGCCTATAACATCTAACCCATGGGACGACTTGCATATTCAGATCCCAATCCATGTCGCCCCTTGCGTGAATTTTTAAAAAATTGATTTTTTTTTAAACGATGCCCCCTACGTAAACTAGTGCACCGGTGCACTGTCTTATCACAGTGCACCGTGCACATACTATTCGATAAAAATAAATAAAAACAGATTTTTTTAATACGTGTGCCATACGTAAAATAGGGCACTAGTGCGTTATTTCATTATAGCGCACCGCGCACGTACTATTTGGAAAAAACATTTTTTTTTTGTGTGTTAATCAGTGCATCTTTTAACATATAATGCACCAGGTCTCCTCGTTGACAGAGAGCACCATACGATGGTCCCCTGTTTTCTTTGTGCATTTATAAGAATAGGTCGGAGCGCCCATTCCACGTTAATCGGTGCATTGGTTAACATATAACGCATCGGTGCTCCTTTTTGACATAGAGCATCATACGGTGTTTTATATTGTTTTGGAAGTGCGTTTGTAAGAACATGACGTACCGACGTTGGTGCATACAGCATTAAAGGCGCATCAGTTAATTGAATTTTTTTTTACCTGAAAATTTTATGATTTATTTATAAAATATATTAATGAATGATATGGTACAGGTTTCATATTGATAAAGAAATGGCTGACAAGAGATCAAGTAACAAAAATACAGATAGCACATCAAGAAAAGCAAAAAATGCAAGTTATTTGTAAATTCTTTACAAAAAATATTATTTTTGAACTATATGTAAGTTTAACTAATATGTATTGTTTACTGTGTATCATGCAGAGACACAAAATGACGAAGCTCGGTAAGATTATTTCTGATCTATGACCATAAGAGCGTAAAATCTTGATGGAAAAAATGCAAAAGGATGAATCAGGTGAATGAAAAAATACTATCGATCATATATGAGTTTCTTTTTTTAATTTTCATTCATAATATACTTAAAATTATTAGATAACATGTTTCAAACAATCTATTAATTCACATATGTTTAATGTTCTACAAGGACCAACAACTCAGAAAATGAATTTTTTTCTAAGAAAAGAAAAAAAATAGAACATGCAAATGAAAATGAATTGATCCTTAGCTCATCTGGAGTGGTGTTGGAGGTTAACGAAAGGGGGGGGGGGGGACTTTTACAAAAGTTTGAGGGATCTAGTGGAACAAATGTATAGATGTTTTTTTCCATTTAAAATACAAAAATCAATCAAATGATTTCAAGAACCAAATTTTATCTAAACTACAGGAAGAGTTTCCAGATAATTGGTCAATGAGACATGTCAGACTTTTAATAGTAGAAAAGTACAACAACAACAAAAGAAGGAATGAAAAAGTAGTATTCATTTAAATGTTTTTCTAGAATTATTTATAAATATCACTTTTGTTCTATTTACTTTTCATATATCAATATAAAAATTAAATATTTTATTGTCATGTTACATTTTTAAGAAGATTTGAAAATCCCAAAAGATGAATGACCTCATATCAGAAATATGCAATTAGGAATGTCCAAAAAAGTGTACAAGGAGATGGTCAAAGAAATGGACAAAATTGCATCGCAATAGGAGACATCTCAACAACAACATGCTTCAAATATAATATGTAATCATTGAATTTTTCAATTAGGTACAATAAATAAACAATTTAGCATTAAATATTAATTTTCAATTATTTTCTTACAAAAAAAAAAAAAAAATGGAACCCATTCAACACATAAAACAGGGCGACAAGGAAGAAAAGGGTTGATATCTAAGTTTGTGAGTAATTGTTACTTCCTTATAACAACTTAACTAGATTTCATTTTTGTATGTTTTAAGCTGTTTTACAACAATCATCATTGAATGTCTTCAAACAAGTGATATAACATACAAAGAAGAACCATCAGACGAATTGATTAACATTGGGTTAAATATGGGTTGTGAGTATATGTTGGCATATCAGAAATTAATTGTGGAATTTGTAACCATCTATTGATCTTGTTTTACTTAGCTCTATCTATAATTAATAGAAAAAAAAATTATTTTATATTAAATATATGATTTGTTATGGGGTATAAAACTTGCAGGAAACAAAGTATGGAACTGTGCCAACAGATGAAATCTTGAAAGATGGCATGTTACATGGTTTTGAAAGAATGTGTATAGTTTATGAGTCAATTGTTGCAATGGTATGTCATTTATTTTCGATTTACATTGATGTATATTATTTAATATTGCAATTTCATTATTCTCACCAATGTATATACACTCATTACAGTTTATTTTTATGTTTGTAGATGGAAGGTGAAGAAGAAGAAAACAATCAACACAGTGAACAAAACATTCCTGAAAATAACCCAAGTCATGGAAGTAGCTCTAGCAGTGATAGCAGTTCAAGCAAAGAATGATGATCACTATGTTTGGATATCAAAGCAAGGCGTTGTATTTTTTGAAATATTTGTCTGTGAAATCAGAAATTTTGTTTAATGTAATGGACATAGTGTCCCAATTGAAAGACAAAGGGATACCAATAATTGTCCCATTTTGTATGACAAAGAGTGTCTTATATATATATATATATATATATATATATATATATATATATATATATATATATATATATATATATATATATATGTTTTAATTTATTCTATTGAATTCTCCATTGTTGTTGTGAAATGTAACACCACTAATTAAATTTGTGGATGATTAAATATTATAATGAAGGTATGTGAAATCTGATGATATGATATAACAAAGTAATCTAAACATCACATTCAAATGCACTAATAAAAATTTAATTGATATGAATATTGTTGTAAGATATGTGTCATCTTTTGATGAATAATAAATTTTAAAAAATCACAATAATTATGATTAGGATATAACAAATTAATCCAAACATCATGTTGAAATGCATTAATAAAAATTTAATTAATATGAATATTGTTATAAGATGTGTTGACTTTTGATGAATAATGAATTTTTAAAAATCACAATAATTGCACTGTCACAGGTCGATGTTTCTAAAAAATACGAAGTAAAGACCGATGTGTGTCAGTTATTGTACATCGGTGCGTTTCTATGACCTATAGGCATCGCACAAATACCAATACCAATTATAACTCTCGGTTTGTTTTTGAAATACTGCGCATCGGTGCATTTATGTGAGACTACGCACCAATGCATTTGTATGACCTATGGGCACCACACAAATACCAATACGAATTAGAACAATCGGTGTGTTTGTCTGATACTGCGCATCGGTGTGTTTCTATAAGACTACGAACTGGTGCGTTGATATGACCTATGGGCACCACACAAATCCCAATACCAATTAGAACGGCCCCGTGCATTATATCACGTTCAGTGTGCTCGATATGGTTTTAGACCTTTACGGCCCGGTGCATGCACCTTCGGCCAATCCAAATGACACGCAGGACGTTTGCCTCTACGTCTGCCGTGCGTTGACACTGAATATTGCAGAGTAAGGTAAAACATCTATAACAACCTCTAGTCGCCTAGTTTTTATTTGTGTTGAAATTTCGTTAAAAAACTCAGCCAAAACCTCCATTACAGAAAACGAATGTTGAAATTTTTTTTGACAATTTGGACGATTTTATAACACTAAAAACCTCTTTTATAACCTCCGCTAGAGGGTCTTTTCCTTGTAGTGTAGATTCTTGAAGGGTAGTTGATTGTGTAAGAATTTCAAAAGAGGGAGATCCTCCTGAGAAATTACCAGAGAGCGACTGATATCCAGCAGGAACTAATGGACCACCATACAAAAACGTTTCTAGTGATGAAGAAAACATGGATGACTCGGTAGACATGATGGATGAAGCCATGTAACTACCTCTGGGTATAGAGTAAAAAGGAATGCAGCGTGGTGAATAATTGAGACCAGTATTATGTAGAAAGTTGGTAATCTGCTGATACAAAAGATCTGGTTTAAAAGGACTGTATGGGTAAATTGGTTCACTATACCTTAGATCTAAATATTCTTGACGCGAAGGAATTGTGATCTCTTCTTCCGTGTCAATAATCTCTTCGATACTAATTAGGCCAGGAGGAAGATTCTCAGTAATGCTAAACTTCACTCGAGGTGAACGAGGATGACCAGGAGTTCGCTCTATGAATTTTGAAGTTGACTCAGATGAAGTAGATTCAGATTCAGGTTCGATGAGTTGAGTATCTGACTATTCACCAGTAACAGACTCAACTGTGATTACTTCAGAAATTTCTGGTTGTTATTGATTTCTTTCAATTGTCTGAGGTTTATTAACTTCAAAATCAGGATGTATTATTACATATGTTTCTCCTTTTTCAGTAGACCGGGTTCCTGATTGTTGACCTCTTTTAGATTTAAGCTTTTCCAATTGAATCGGTGTAGATTCAGGGGGTTTCCCCTACATTTTATGGGAGTGTCCCAGTAATTCAGCCACAGTTAATTTTTAACACATGAAATAAAATAAAATAAATTCAAAAAAATACACCTAAGGTTGCTAAGAAAACAAGTGATTTGAACACATGCCTAAAAAATATAAGAGTCAAACCACACACAAATAATATGTTTCCATAATAAAAACACTAGTTAGTGTTGAAATCCAACATCGCAGAAGTTACTGTGGAAAATTGGCAGTTGGAACAGTTACCTTGACAACCTGCTTAATGAAATAGTCTGGTGCAAGTCCCTCCACTATGCCATCTCGAACTCAAGAGTACCCTCCAGAAAGTCCAAGTGAGTCTAGCCAACGTCTGTTCCAGGTACAGTGGGACCTTCCCTCCACCGTCACCTTGGAAAAAATCCTAAATATTATGGCCACAAAGGTCACCAACTGAGACAAATGCACCTGGGGGAACATTTTACGACCCGATATACACGCTAGGGCAGAGTATCAAGCTCAATCCCCTTGAAATCTCCTTGACATGATAAATCTGTGGTTTGCTAACAAGTGACCCCGGGCTCCTCGACGATGGTTAATCCGAGTTTTACCGTTTGTATTACGTGCACATCTTCTATCTTCACCAATGAGGTAGGTACGATTACCTCACTAGGTCAGACATGACTCGTGCTTGACTCATGTGCTTTATTACAACCTATTCCAAAACACTAGCCTAAGATATCTTGGTGGAATGAGCCCTAGAAAATGTAAAAATGTCTAGATTGATTTTATTAGGTGCTGTATTGATTTGGCTATTGTTTAACACAAAGGGTATGGAGTTGAAGCTTTGATGATGTTGTGACCCGACAAAAAATACTCTAAATACGTCAACATGACAAAATGCAACTCTTTCTTTTTAATGAATTCTATTTAGGAGAAAGTTGAGATATTTTTTGAATTTAAAACACAAACTTCCTCATTCTTAAACAAAATTATTTTTGAAAAGAAAAAAATTTCATTAAGAACTAAATTTCCAAATATGATCAATTTCTCTTTTTGAATAAAATTCCATTGATAAGCAAGTCAAAAACTACACTTTCGACAAACAAACAATTCCCAAAAGAAAGCAATTTCTAAAAAACCCTAAAAAGTATAAATTTCAAAATCAAATCAAAGTTCTAATTATGAACACTAACTAGGATAACTATGAATGTTTTGTAGATGATTTCTCTTAGTTGCAATCAGACTAAGAATGTTTCTACTTATCTTAGTAGAAATGAAATCACAAAATAGTGCTTTGTGTTGAATCTGGCTTCAGTGATCTAGAAGCTTTTCCATTTTTCAAATGAAAAAGGAACAAATATTCATAAAAAGTTAGGTTGGCTATAATCTTGATGGCTCCAAAAGACAAAATCATAAAATCGGTGATCTGAGGTAAACAAAGGTATCTTCCATATAGAGCAACAGTAAACCAGGGAAAACCCCAACTTGTGAAATGCAAACAGGATGATTAATCACACAAGACTCATAATTGCTGAAAAGGAGTTCTCACACAGGTTTTGACAACTGGAGAAGATCAGGGCAAACTTCAAGAATTTAGTTATTTGGCTCTGAAAGAGAGAAATCCATTTTTTCAAAATTTTCTAGGGGGTGCACAGCCTATCAGTTGACAACAGTGTGCATGCACATTGGATTGAACTAACAAGTCACGCAAGTTGTCTCTCTGTTTTCCATAGAAAACTGCGCAGGAAGAAAAAAATTTGGAAGAAATAAAATATAGGTTTTATTTCTCAGAGATTCTAAAAATTCATCTACCCAACCACACTCAGAGATGTCAAAATAAAAAAACTAAAATTTCAAACTGAACACAAACAAAGAAAACTAAGCTCTAGTCCCCAGTATGGTCGCCAATTTGTTACTAGGATTAATCCCTCTTGCGGACAAGAGCGATCTCCTTAGTACTCCAATGAGTAACTAGAAACAAAGGTCCATTTGAATATCTCTTTCTCTAGATTATTTATATTTTAAGATCATTACAATAGTAAAGTAGAGAAGACATGCTCCTACCTTGCAATCCAAACATCTGATGTAGTTCTTTGTCTTTGGCTCCAAAGTAGTTCTTCAATGATGAGTAAAATATTTAATCACAGACGAATAAATAAGAAAAGCATCTACAATATATAATAATCAAAAAATACTAATCAAATTCATTGAGTGATCGAGGAATCTAATTATTGACATCATTTCCATGAATTCAGAAATAAGACAATGAGAAAAATTGATCCATATGTATTATCATAAATTAGAAAGAGAAATCTTACAACCAGATGTGATCCAGGTGGATATTGGTTGCCACCCACCTATTCCACATGGGGCCCCACCATTTTCTCTTTCATTTTTTCAGTTTCGGCACAACTTACTATTTTTAGCAGTTTTTCGGGTCCTGAACTTCCGGAGTCGTTTTGAGGACCTAAACGACGTTATTTGGGCATCGTTCCTCTGGTGAATATTATTCCATTTTGGAATCTACATTGATCGTCAGTAGTTGTAGTCCTCAGATAGATCTTTCTAATTTTGTATCATGTGCATCAAACGGAGATAGTAAGCCAAAGTTACGACCCAAGGAAATTGATGTACCAATTTACCCCGATGGGACCCATATTCTGGTGTTTCATCTCCTAGGGTTAGGTTTTTGGATGTTTATGGTTTTCCATTATTTCTAAATAATATATAGGCCTTCGAGCCTCATTGTAACAGAGAGTTCATAGGCCTGAAGCCGCCACATCTCTTCTCAGGGATAAGCTACATGTGCCCTAGCTAGTTTATTTCCATTCCATCTGTAAGTAAATTTCAGTTCTTTGATATTAATGAAATGAAGTGTTATTTCCACTGCATCTTTGTATTTATGTTTATATGTGTATTCTATTATGTTCCTGCATAAATCCAGATCAGGATGCCTTGATTTTGTATAGATTCCTTCCGGGGTTTGAGCAATTGTTCTCCTTCAGTCTCATAAGCCTTCCTCTCTAGAATGAATAGCATGAAGTCATGGGCACAAAGGTGTGATCTTCAATGTGTCAACAAAAATTCACATTAATATCTTAGGTATCTACCCTTGAACCTAAAACGTGAACTCAATATATAGGGAGATTGAAGTAGATTCAGATCCATTAAGAGAGGTATGGATTCCTCCCATGAGGGGATTTGAGTTTGTCGGACCAATAAGCTCCATGAGTGGAGGGATAAAACTCGAAATGGCGTGACTCTAGAGGATTCTAGTTGGGAGAATATTCGACCAACTAGGCTTCTAGAATTTACCTTTTCTTTTCACTTCTTTTCACGGGGGTGCGCAGGTTTTAGTGGCAAACAAAGCGGTGATCGTCGCGGCTAATGGAAGGATCATCATCGTATGCGCAGGGAAAGGCTAGAAAACTTGTGCAGACAATATTTTAAGGGTTTTACAGAGATTTTCTCCAATTTCCAAGACTTGATTCAGGAACATGAGTGTTTTTTGACCTCTAAGGGAACATGATATGGATGGTGATAGACCCATATGAACAGTCAAATGTCATGGTGACAAAATGACGTGTAACAATATTCCACATTGTCTTTCTTAGGGACAAGGGTAAAGAAGGTGGTATTAACAAATCTTAGAATGGATTGATACCTTCATGATTCTTCTACTTCTTTTCAAAAATTATGTCTAATTGTTGACCAATAGGCTTAGAATAATTCTCAGGTGAAGACATGCGGTCCTAAGGCCTTGTTTTTTGGCATGGAACTGGCCACCAATTGTATTTATTCCATAGTGATTTCTCGAAGGAGGGCTTTATTATGTTTGTTGGTAAGTAGAGGTGGTATATGACACACAATTTTTTGAATAACCTTATCCATTTTCAACTTGGAGTCAGATAAGAGATCCTCGTAGAACCAAACCAACTCCCACACCATGTTGTCATGTTCCTTAGTCTTGATTCCTTCCATATTTTTTAATGGGGAGATTCAATTGTGGCGGTGATGTTCAAGCGTAGAATTGTTAAAGAAAGTTGTATTTCTCTCCCCTTACTTTAATTGGAAGATTCAAGATTTTTGTTATTAGAGGATCTCTTCTTGCTTGCAACTTTCTTAAAGCTATGTGAGGACTCAAGCCTCCTCCTTAATTAATTAATTAGATCTTCTCTTGTGGATTACTTCTTGTTGAATGCTTTCCATTTGGGCTTCTAACCTATGATTGGCTTGAAGGATATTTCCAAATTACTCTTTGTTGTAGGATTTGAGTTGATTTTTGAGGTTTTTAAGTATTTTTTATAGGAAATACATGGTAGTTATTTTGATATTTTCCATTTCATCCCACCATTATTTTATATTTTCCTAAAATGCAGGGTGATGGATCCAAAATATTTCCAGGTGGAAGGATTGGTTTTATGGTCAATATTTGATGTCAATAGCCAGTTGGATTGTCCATTGATATGATACATGACTTGGGATAATAAAATCTCCCATGAAAATATCCCTTGTCATTACATTATTTGATATGAGGTATATATCTAATCTAGAGGCTATTTAATGTGAGCTTCCGCTAAGGTTGTTTCAGTTGTGTGCGTTGTTGATGTTGTCCAGGTCCAACAAATGGGAGGTAGCCATTAGTTCTTGAAATAGAGCATATTTTCCCTCTAATTTCTAGATCCATCCATTCTTTTCCTCAAGTGATTTGATCAGGATGAAGTCACCTCCAAGGATCTAGGGCCCCAAGGAGATAAGAATATTGATTTTCTTGATGGAGTTCAGAAATTGGAATTTATATCTGGGTAGCATATGCTCATAGACATTTAAAAGAAAATAGGTTTTTGAGGATCCTATAATATAAAATTAGATGGTTAAAATTTTGTAAGACACAAACATATTGAGAACAAAAACCTCCTTAGTGTTCCAGGTGATGTCTAACTTGCATGATTTTCCTTCGGAGACAGTTTCTATTGATTGGAAATCTTGTCCCTATATTTTTATCAATTGATTGATATCACTACCTAGAGATTTTGTTTCTTGTATCTTCAAAAAAATTGGATGATTTGTCTTCCATTTTTCTTTCAAAACCCTTCACTTTCCTTTACAATTGAGGCCTTCAATATTCCAGGATATAATTGTCATGGAGGATAAGTGATGTTGGAGGGGTAAACCTTCGAGATCAACTTAATTCTGCCTAAGTTAACCAAGATATTTACCAATTCCTCTAGGATTTTTTTTTGTTATGCCTTCCATTTTTCTTCTCATCTTTTTGGGGCTTTGTTATATATTTTAAGGGTGGGACATGAATCCCAATTAGGTTGGCATTTTTATGTCTTATTGAGGATTTTTGTGCATGTTTCTTAGATTTGAGAAAATATTTACTAAGTATTTTAACTTGATGCTTAAGGATGGGTCTAGGGTCTATGCCTTTCCAGGCTTTAACTAAGCTTGGGAAGTTGATGGCATCGAGCTCCATGTCTTATGGTTCTTCATTGTGCTAGGTTATCCTCAAATCTAAAGATGGTAGTTCCTAAATTACTGGTTCACATGGGGATTTAAGAATTTTGATGTCTGAAATATCAAGATTATGAGGTAAGGAGTTAGGGAGAGGGTTGAGGAGTCAAAATTGGCTAGAGGGTATAAACTATTTCTTATAATTGGATTTTTTCCAAAGTGTGGTAGCAACAAAGGGGGCCTTAGGCCTCGAGTTTATCTTGCTAGCTTAGAGGATTCATCCTTTTTTTAGGGGTAAGGTTGATTTTTTGGGATCATCGGGGTGATAAGAGGACATTTCCTATAAAAATGCCAATATTCGTGGCAATGCCAACATCTAAAGGGAATGTGCTCATAATTGAGGGTTTTTTTCCAGAGCTCATCTTGGAAGTAGATGTCAATGGATTCAGGTAAGGGTTTTGATATATTCTTATAAAAAAAAATATGGGAATAGGATATGCACTTGGCTTGTTTTATGACCTTTGAAACCTTGACGAAATGTCCCAACATGTTTCCAATGCCAACCAATATTTCTTTGTCTCGGAATTCCCTATGTAGAGAATACATTCGAATCCATACTGGAACTGTCGTAAATATTATTTGTATAAGACAAATATTTCTAAACCAAACCTTAATTTTACCCCCATGTTAAATAAATACAATTTTTTTTTCAAATGTTCTCACATAGTCTTAAGTTATAAAATATAATGGTGAAAAAACATTTAGCTCCCAGTTCTAGCTTCATATAGCGTTTTGGCTTCCATTTTTGTTGAATCCATTGAGAGAGGGATTTTTGTAATTGCCAAATGCCTAATATTTTTCCTATGAGGGAATGATCTCTCATATATTGAATATATTATATAATATGACTTGAATGGACTTAAAAATTTAGATCTGTTGCTACTTTCGGTAAACAACTCCCTAGGTTCTTTGCCCATTTTTTACTTGGCCCTCTACATTGTTTTGCTAGTTGGATTCAACTTCTTTTGTGTCTGCCTTGGGTTTTGAGGTCCCTAGGTTCCCAAGAGTATTTTTTTTCTTGGGGAAACTATCATTGATTGTGACTTTGATATAGGAGCTTCCCCTTATGGCATCGATTGTGGCTCAGAACTGGCACAATGTCAAAATGATGATGACAATGAAATTGGGTTTATTTGCAATATTCATAGCTCATTCTCTCGTTTAAATACAAATATTGATAATGGCACTAACATGAGATTTGACTTAATTATTAAAATATTAAAATTTTAATAAATTTTAATAATATTAAATCTTTTAAAATTTAAAGGTAAAATGAAATATAATAATATAATCATGAACAAGTGTTTTATGGTAGCTTAGTCCTTGCCACTCTAGTTAAAAATTATGTTATGGGAAAAATTGTGTAAAAAATTATAACCTACATTGGTCAACGTTAGCTAAATTAATAGTAGTTAAAAGGCAAATGGAATATTATAATCTTACTCTAAGGGGAACCAATAAATTGTGATATGAAGTGAATAAATTAATTGATTGCTCACCCACATGGACTTAGCATAATTTGTGGTGGGTATTAACCACTAGTAAGTCTACACATTTACAATTTTACTGCAACATAATTATTGAGGAAAACATAAATAATGGTGAGAAGTAACTGCTGGTAAATATATTTATTTAAAACTTATTCCTATATATTTTTATGCAAAAGGGCGTAATTTTTGGTGGGTATTAACCACTAGTAAGTCTACACATTCACAATTTTACTGCTACATAATTATTGAGGAAAACATAAATAATGGTGAGAAATAATTGCTGGTAAATATATTTATTTACATCTTATTCCTATCCATTTTTATGCAAAGGCTTTCTTAAATTATGGTGGGAAGTGGCTTATGGTAAATATGTTATTTACTTCAAAGCTTAAGAATAAAAAATCACTACACAAATATCTAAAAATAATTCATGAATATTGCAACCATATCCATTAATTAGGACAGCATTCCAAATGGCATTATCCTGTGAAAATTATTTTTTTAGTAATATTGAAAAATAAATATTTATTGTTCAAAGTTAAACATTATAAGTTGCATTAGTCAATGCTAAACTAATAGTAGTCAACAAGTAAATAGACTCCTAGAGTCCCTTAGTAGGAATTAATAAGAGAAAGTTAGAATGATATAAACATCTAACCTTAATGAGGATTTCTATATGACTAGTTGAATTATTTCAGAGATAATGAAAAATATATAAAATATGTTGATGAAAAACACCATTTTTTTAATATACTTCATTTTTAATAATAATAAAAAATAAATATTTATGACAAAATAGTTGTTAATGATGAACATATTGATTTTAACAATACATGACATTAATTTTAATAAAATTTATATGATACAATATATGATATAAGGAAGGTTGGTAATAGGGCACATGGTGATAGGGTGGTGAAGCTTAGGCTTGGTGTGGCTTAGGCTAAGTGTGATCCCCGAGTGATTTTGATGGTTTAATCTAGCAAACAAAAAAAAACATTATATTTATTTATTTATTTATTTTAAATATATACCATAAGTTTATCCATTTTTATGATAAAACCAATATTATGAGATATATTATTTTGTTTAATTATCTCAATAGACATGTTTATTTTAATTTAATTATCAATAGTTATTAGGTGGATTATAAGGATTTAACCTTAATTGAATATTCTAAAATATTCTTAGCGGTCACAAAGTAAAGGTTGAGATTTATCTCAAAAGTGGATATGCTCTTTATGTCCTTTTAATTAAATTGATTAGTTCATAAAAATTTCCTATGAACATATGCCATATAAACATGAGTTATGATAATTTGGGCATGTGCTATTAGTAATCTATGGCATTGGCCCATGATATTGTAACAAAGTCTATTAATAAGTTAAGAAAATCCATGATAAAGTACGATGAGTCTTCATGGTTAAGAAGCTTGTTGCATGTTTTTTTAAACTATATATATGTTTAACTAATATATTAATTATGTTTATAATAAAATAATAAAATTATGATTTATTTATCTTTTTTGTTTTTTTTAGGTTTTTTAACAATAAACACATAGATAACATTTCTTAGCTGTCCAAAAAAATAGTATTATTTGTTGCCTATGTTGTGAGCCCGCGCCACCAGCACGCAGCACTTGGGCCTCCGTTGTCATGGCTCACCTGCAGCCTAATCCGGGCATGACTCCCTCTAGCGATGGTCCTATATCTTCGACTCACGCACAGCCTGATGCGGCTGCCTTTGCCTTCGCCTCTCTAATCGTCTCAATGGACCCTCATAGAACCAGACCTGTTATCTCCAAATTTTCTAAAAAACTTGAAGCTATCCCCGAGATCATCTTGCCACCAAACTTGCCTAGTGATATCATTATCTGAGAAAGGGTTGGTTGGGAAGTTCACTAGGTTATGGCCCTCCCCCAAAACTGTCCAAAAATCAGTAGAACAAAACTGGGCACAAGTCACTCAGGGAAAAATCTCCATTCGATTGTGTGCCAGAGATTACTATACCTTTCATTTCGAATCCAAGGACGATCGGGATCTCATCTTCAGAAACAGCCCATATTTCATGGACACCATAGGTTTATACCTGAATAGATGGACACCCGATTTCAATCCATAGCTGGATGTCCCTAATGCAGTTCCGGTTTAGGTCAGGCTGCCTCATCTTCCCCTACATTGTTGGGGAGATGATTCAGTAAGAGAAATAGGAAATGTTGTCGACAAATACATCGACATAAGCGAACCAAAGGATAATATGCAGGCATGCGCAAGGATCTGTGTTGAAATAGATCTAGGAAAAGGACTTCTAGAAGCCATCAAGCTCAAGATCGACAACTGGATGCATATTCAGCAGTTGGATTACGATAAAATACCCTTCAAGTGAAAGGTATGTCACGATTATGGCCATTTCACTAATAGATGTAGAAAAAAAGAATAAAATGATAAACATGTAGAAGAAAGTCAAGATCCAAAAGGGGAACAAGTTAAGAAAAAAAAGACTACACCCAAACCTCAGTCTATGCCTCCCCCGCCCCCTACATCTGACCCTCTCTCTCCTACCCATAGATCCTCTACCCAACCCTCCTCCTCCATCCCCGAAACCTATCATTTCCTGGGATCCAACCCCTTTTAACTCCTCTCAAACCTCCTCAATCCATCTGACCCACCCAACCCTCCCCTCCCCCCTTCCACCATTCCCCAAAACACCTTTGAACTCTCTTCTCCACCTCCAAGATCCCCTCACCCTCAGGGCTTCTTCTCTTCCATCTCCCATATGGAGGGCCCCCCCATCCTCTCTAGCCCCCCTCCCCACTCCTCTAATCAGATTCTAACAAGAAACCAGTCCAAGGAATCCCTCCTATAAGTATAACACTCTAAGAAAGCAGGAATAAAATAAAATAAAAAATTAAGAGATGAGGAAGTTGTGAAGGACCTCACCTTGGGAAAACAACATCCAGTGAAGAGCTACCTCGAGAAAGGCAACAAGAACAAGGAAAAATATCCACGTGCCCACAAAGGGAAAGGTCCCTCAGCCTCAATCCCCAGTAAATAATGATAGTTGTCTCTCGGAATTGCAGGGGGTTGGGTCATCCCTCCAAGATAAACCTCATTAAAAAATAAAAACCAAACGTCCTCCTTATCTAAGAGACAAAAATTAGTAGCCAATAGATGGATAGTATCATTACAAGAATAAAAAATTATGAAGGAAAAGTTATTTCAACAAATGGAGCATTTGGAGGGATTTGCACTCTTTCGAAAAAAGGAAAATGGAAAATGCAGAACTCAACAACGAAAGCCCACTGGATCAACACAAATCTGGAAAATGCATCCAATGGGAAAAAAATCGGCATATATAACATCCATTATCCAAACCACTATAGGGACAAAGAAATTTTTTGGAAGACTCTAAAAGAAACCACAATGGAAGACCAAGAAGAGAACCTTATCCTTGGAGGAGATCTAAATCTCATTCTTAAGTCAGAAGAAAAAAGAGGAGGCATCTTTCAGCCATATCCATACAGATATGTCCTTGAAGGAATCATTGAGTAGTGCAACCTTTTGGACATTCCTCCCAAAAATGGGAAATACACTTGGGATAACAAGAGACTGGGGAAGGCCAACATCAAAGAGAGGTTGGATAGAATTATCATTAGGGACAACATGGTGGCCAGCTACAGCAAAGTCTTCTCTAAAATCATTCCATCAGTAGCCTCAAACCACAAACCAGTCTCCATTGAACTTGGAACAGCTGAAAACTTTGGGCCTCTTCCCTTCAAATGTAATCAGTTATGGAGTAGCCATGAAGAGGTAAAACAAGAGGTTGAAAAATTATGGAAGCGGAAAATTAATGGGTCTCCTAGCTACATATGGGAAACAAAACTAAAATCCACCAAAGTAAGACTGGAAGATTGGGCAAAGGCCAACTATAAAGAACCGCAAAGAGAAAACGAAGAGTTGCAACAAGAATTAGCAAGAATACAAGAGGAAATGGAAAATATGGACAACACAGCTGAAAGTCAAGTAAAAGAAAAAGAGACCCATTGGAAAATTTATAGGAATATCAAACAAGAGGAAGAAACATGGAGGTTGAAATCAAGGAAGCTATGGATACAAGTTGGTGACAAAAACACTGCCTGCTTCCACAATTCAGCCAAAACAAGAATGATAAAAAAATAATATAGAAAAAATCAGGGGAGAAGGAGGGATCGAAATAAAGGGGCAAGAAGACATTAAAAAAGAAGTCTTCCGACATTTTACAACTCTTCTAACAGCTGTGTATAGCCAAGAAAATACGGATGAATTCTTAATGCACATTCCAAAATTTATTTATGAGGAAATAAACAAAGACCTCTCTAGAGAAGTCACTGAAAAAGTAGTGACAGTTGTATGGGACCTTCATCCGAAAAATGCCCCGGGCCCAGATGGATTCCCTATCTCTTTCTACCGCACCTTCTGGCATGCAATAAAAAGGACCTATTAAAAATGATTAGATACGTCGTCAAAAAGAAAAAGGTGGGAGGATTCACAAATTCTACCTTTCTCGCCCTCATTCCAAAATACCCCCACCCCTCCACTCTAAATAGATTTCGTCTAATATCCCTATGTAATGCTTCGTACAAAATCATCTTCAAAATATTAGCTGGAAGACTTAAACCTCTTCTCCACTCCCTCATCTCTGAAAACTAGGGAGGTTTTTCCCAAACCGTCAAATTTTTTACAATATCATCCTTGTCCAAGAGGCCCTTCACTCAAGTTACTCCGGCAATGAACAAGGCCTCATCTTAAAAATGGACATGGCCAACGCATTTGATAAAGTCAAGCTCACATACCTTTTTATTGTTCTAAATATATTTGGCTTCTCCGAAGACTTCATAGGCACAATCAAGGCTTGCACTATTGGGTCATGGATAGCCCCTCTTCTTAATGGAAGACCTTGTGAGTACTTTCAAAGCTCTAGAGGACTCTGACAAGGCTGCCCCTTGTCTCCCTTCCTCTACATTCTAATGGTTGATTCCCTAAGCAGAAATTTGGAGCAAAGTAGAACAAACTCTTCCTTGATAGGCCTAACCATAAGCAGAGGTACCAAAAGAATCAACCATTCATTATTTGCAGATGACACCCTTCTTATGGGAGGTGCATCTTGCATAGTTGCTCGAAGATTTAAATTTGCCTTAGAAAATTTCATGGATTTCTCGGGAGGGCTGATTAACAATGGGAAAATTTGTATATACAGCCGGAATACCCCTCCGAGAACTCTCCAACGAATGTCACAAATTCTGGAAATTCCCTTCCAGAATAACTGGAGCTACTTCCAATACCTCGAGCTACCAATCACCAAGAAAAATTTAAAAACCAAGATATGGAGCAAGTACGCTTAGAAAATGAAAAATAAAATCCAAGCATGGGGGATGATATGTTTAAACCAAGCATGGAGAATCATTCTCATCAAATCAATACTTTCAACTCTACCCCTATACCAATTTTCTTTAATAGCAGCGCCAGCAAGCATACACAAGCAAATCGAAATCATCATTAGAAGCTTCCTATGTTAGGGAGGAAAATCTGAAACAAAAAATTGCAGTTGTCAATTGGAACCAAGTTACTTCTCATTACCAAAATGGAGGCCTATCCATTAGAACTCCTGGGACTATGAATCTGGCTTTGGGAAACAATATTGTCTAGAGGTTTCTCACTAGAGAAATATGTTGGTGGAAAGTAGCGTTAGAGGAAAAATATCTCAATGCCCCAAGAATTTCCTTATTGGAAAGAATCCCTCCCATAATACCATGCTCTCAAATCTGGAAACTCATCTCCAGCACAATCTCAATGATCAAGGAAAAATTCTCAACAAGGTTAGGGAATGGAGGAAAAATCAGCTTGTGGATAGATATCATCATGGGAAACCCTCCCTTGGGCAGCAACCTAGATATTCATGACTTAAATAGTTGGATGATAGTGGAAGGCTACACAAAATTCGGGGACATATCCAAATGGGAGAAAAATGGAACTTTGAAACAATGGGACGGACCCAAATTTCCTATTAACCTCACAGACCAATGGAACTCCGTGATTTCTCGCTTATTGGGAG